>CAUYSK010109124.1:0-120445 GCA_963575035.1 Avahi laniger | reverse complement strand
TAAGTGCTCTTTTATATGTAAGTACATTTTTTATTTTTTTCCTATAGATCATGTCTATTATTGTTTAACTTATTCATAGTGGTTTTAGTATGTTGTCTTTATAAATTGTATCTATAATTTTATCATTGCACTGAAAATATTAATTTCACATAACTCTGTTAATTCTCATACCTATCATGTTATTGATATATTATCTCACTTTTAATTTTTGTTCTTGTAAATACCACTGCCGTAAACATTTGCATATAAAAATTTGATTTTGAGATAGTTGATCTTCAGATATATAACAAAATGCTACAGTGATCTAGCACCTCTTATATTTTCCTGGATTGAGCTTGAGCCCATTATCCGAAGTGAGGTATCACAAGATCGGAAGAATAGGCTCCACAGGTATTCGCCATCAAATTGGCACTGACTGATCAACACTATCGTGCTCACACTGTAGTAATATTCTCCAGGGATTAGGGATTTGTGGGGGTAACTCACAACTAATGGATGCAGTGAGCATTGTAGAGGTGTAGGGCATGCCTCCAATCCTTGCTTGGGTGAGACAAAGACATAAAATGTAACCAAAATGTTTGTACTCTCATTTCCTGAAATAAAAATAATAAAAAAAAAAAGAGCTGTCTCTTAAGAGCTTGATTTTTTAAGAGCCTCCTCAGGTCAAGCCCCCCTATTAGCTCTTTGACGGCTGCTTTTGAATCCCAAACAATAGCAAAACAAAGAAATTCCAACTTTTCATTCCAAATTTAAAGTAGGCTTCAAATTACTAGTGATGTTGTTTCCTATTCCAAGTGCCTGCAGGGGGCGCCATTTACATTGCATTTTTTGCCTGGAAACTGCAACTCTGCAGGTGTGTTGCTGACGAGAGTGGATTAAGCATAAATGAAACAGTGGCTGTCGGGGCCCAACAAAGTGTGTTGAGAATGAATTTGAGACTGTTTATCCTTATTTTTGCAAACTGTTCGCACACGCATGTTTTTAATTAATCCCACAATAACTCTGTGAGATGCATTAAGAAGACATGATTATCTTTATTTTTCAGAGGAGGACAGTGGTACAGAAAAATTAAGTGACTACTCCAAGGTCACACAGCCAGTTTGTGTTATAACATAGACTGGAATGTTCGGGTCTTCCCTAAATATATGAGGCTATGAGACAAATAATACAATTATTCTAGAAATTTTAATTAATTTTGATGTTTGATAGCCATTAACCATTACTGGGCCACATGTAATACAAACTCATAATTCCAGAAAGAGTTAGTATATACTAGTTTGCTTTGACATATGAAGATTTTTGGATTCCAGAGAAGAGAAATGAGTTCACAGATCTTACAACATTTCCTGTTGCTGATGAGGACCTCTCCCTAGGGCTATATGTTGAGAACATTATAGATATGTGGCCCTTTCCAAAATAATTTGAACATATTTTAGGGATGCGAGTTTTCATCTGATGAAAACCAGTTGAGAATGTTGCAATTGTTCCAAAAAATTAAATCTACTTTCATCTGCTTTTCCAGTATCAAGTTACCACCATGATAATAATTATCCCAAAGCTCATTAAGAAAAAAATCCATCACTGTCTTATTTTTATTTTCTTGAAGTGGCTCATTATGTTCAGAATAGAGCAAAATACATCACCATTTTATATGGCATACCTCTGGATTTAGTTGATTGCTTTCTATAAAAGGATTTGAGTCAAAGCCAATTTGCCATTTACAACCAAGGGAGCTCTTGGGACCTTGCAGGAAAGCTTTTTGTTCAAATGAATTCACACAAAATAATGTTCAAAGTTGTTGCTTTATATTCTTTTCCCTTCCACGCTCCCACCCTGGTCCTCACTATTCTTTCCCTCTTTTGTCCGTCAAGTGTCAATGGTTGAGTCTTCCAAGCAGCTCAGGGTTCAGACAGATGGGAGTGAAATTGGAAGTCGAAGATACCTACAAGTTCTTTAACTGAACCCAAACTAGGAACTAAACTTTGTGGGGTTTTTTAAATTATTTTTTTAATTGGTAACACGCGCATATGGCAAAGCACTCGATACCAAGAGAGAATACAGTGGAAAGAATTTCCTCCCACTCACATCGCCAGTCTCCATCTTTGAAGAAACCATTGTTACCGTTTCCTGGGGAGTCTTCAGAGATAATCTGTGTGTATTCTGGTTGCTGTGCTCATCTACCACCAGAAAGGCAAAAAGTGAAGTTGTTACATTAGTCCTAACTTTTTAGATGGTCAGGGTCCCAACTGTTTGTCTAAAGTTGTGACAACCTGCCTTAAACACACAAAAATTATATTTAGAAAAATGTTATAATTTTAAAAACAAATTAATTTTGTTGTGAGGGTTTTGAGGGATTTAGAGATCTCTACTTAAAGATATTTGAGAAATATTCAGTGGCTACAAGAAAGCAAGCAGAAGAGAAGGTAATACAGAGGAAAATTATTTGGCAAAGAATTTTATTCAAGAGTGAAATCTCCAGAACTTTGTCTAGTCCAATAGTTTCAGTTGGATTTTTTTTTTTAAAGACTGCCAAGTCTACTTCTAGAGAGCACCATGAAATAGGCAAAGTTAGAATTATTATTTAATAATCAGAGGAAGGATAATTCTAGCTCCAGAACTTATTAGCTTTTTGGCCCTTGGTAATTTATTTACCCTTTTGGAATGTCAGTATCAATAAAATGAGGACAATAGTACATATCTCATAGAATTGCAGGATGAATTAGCACACAACAAATGCAGTTGTTACTGTTCTTCCTTCAGTACTATCTGCAATTAGGGAATAGTCGAGGCGTATTAAATATATTTATATTACCACTTGCTTGTCAATTATGTATGAAATAAATGTAAAAGTGTTTTGAAACTATAAGTGGGCTAGCTAAATGCAAGGTATTTTTATTTATCTGAGCTTTAATAAACTTGTAATATTTTCTGATGTAAATTCTGATTTTAAGTCATTTTTGTTATTATCCCTGAAATAAGTTTTAGTTTTTTTCTTCTTCATTATCCACCTAGTATAATTGATCATAGTCTCAATTCCAGATAGATGTAATAGAGATTGGATGTTTCAAATTACAGCATACGGAGTTCCTGCCAGTGGGAACTGAGTGGTTGGGGGAGCCTTCCTGGGTCTCCTGGGCCCCAGAGTTACTTCCCTGTGCCAGAATGTCCCATCCAATGTAGGATTCTCATGTGAAAGACTTAGATAACATTCTGTTTTCCTTTGCTCCAAAGACTAACGTGATCATCTCTTCCTGATACTGTAACTTTAATTGTTATATATTTCTGTGTTTTTCCAGGCCTCTAACCCTGGGCAATTTGAAAATGACAGTGATGCATTATGGCAGCGAGGACAAGTTCCAGAATCTGTTGTCTGTCATGGTCGAGTAGGAATAAACACAGATGCACCGGACGAAGCCCTGGTTGTCTGTGGCAACATGAAAGTGATGGGGACAGTCATGCATCCCTCTGACAGCCGGGCAAAGCACAACATCCAGGAGGTGAGCCCGGGGGCAGGCCTGGGCCCCTCCTCTGACACCTCAGTCAGGTGTGCTGGGCGCTCTTGGCCTCTGACCCACCTTGCACCAGGCATCTTTACCTGTCACCCATTGGTGCGAGGCGAACACACTGCTTCAAAATGATGACTGAGCCGTTGGGCACCTCTGCTGAGGTTGTAAAGCAGTTCCTGCCCAGGGGAATGGGTTTACCTGACAGGAGCAGCGTGCAGTGACAGCGTGTCATTGGCTTCCCAAGCAGCAAGCCTCAGAGTTATTTTCCACAGGCCATTGCCCTTCCTTCCATGCTTTGTCAACTGCCAGAGCTCGCCTTTTCCTTTCCACCTCCCTGCTCATCTTCTGAGCACTGTCTCGGTTCAGTTCCTGATCGTATTTCTCCTGCACATCTCCAGCCTCTTCCTCCCAGAGTCCCTGGCACCAGCCCTGCCAGCCACTGCCTTCCTCTGCTTCCTCTCTGTCTCGGAGGAGCAGTTGAAGCTCCTCCCCCTTGGCCGGTACTTCGTCAGTTTCATTGCCCCCTAGGTCCCAGGGGAAGACCACGTCCCTCTGTGGAGACAGGGTCAGCTGGTGGGAATCAGAAATCAGGCCTAGACATCAGGAGACCAACTGCTCCTCCACTCGGGCTCTCCCCAAATAAAATGCTCTATCTCGCCGAACTCAGTGTCTTCTTCTGTAAAATGGAAGTGACGCCTGCCTGCCTGACACCCTTGAGTCTTTTTTATTTTTTAACCTGTTGAGATAGTAAGTACTGAATCATCTTGGAAAGTTACAACTGCTGTGTAGACCAAAGGGATTAGGATTAAAATTCGAATTCATTAGCCAGGCCACTCTTGGTTCCAACTCTTCCGCCATTTAATTCTGTTTCCCCTTTATTGCTTCTGCCACTTTCTCCCCGTCTCACTCATACTACTTCTGAGCATTTTTTGAGGCTGCAGCAGAATTGTGTTTTTAAACGTCTTTTCCCCTCCTTTCCTTATTCCTTTTCAGCTAATAGGAGATCTCATCTGTTAATCATTGGCTCTTCTTCCAGACTGCATTCCTTTCCCAGTGCAAATCTGCACTGGTTTTTCTAAACCAGCCAAGGAATGTCCTCCTTTGCCGAGAGGATTCCGAAGGGTGGCTGTCACTGTAGACTTTTATGCTGATTGTGAAGCTGCGGTTCCTGTTAGAAGAGCTGTGACCTACTAGCCAAATGGGAACTCAGAGCTGGAGTGTTCTCACATGCATTTCCAGATATTGGTCCTAGATAGCATGCCTTTGAATTTCAAAGACAGAGAGAAACAGTCTGCATTTCAGACCACATCAACTCAAATTTATCCTTGCAATTGGCTATACGGTCCCCACCAAGTCTTATTAAAAAGTAAATGGAATAGAACAGGAAGGGAAAATCCTCTACAATCCCTCCTGCTACCATCACGCTTAGCACAGATCTTAATTGACCAAAAGTTTTCAGATATTGCTCTTTTGTTTGAAGAAAATATATTGCATTAAAATAACCAACTTCTTTAGAACTTCTCAGATCTTTTCTAGGAAGCCTTCTCCATATAAATGAAATGTCACTCCAATCTAAGCCTTAAATATGAAACTTCTGTATCTTCTTGCTCACAGCAACATGATGGAATAAAGAGAATCCCAGTCTGTGGTTAGAAGGTTAGAAGTTTAGTCCTGGCTCTGGCAACCACCAGCCCAAGAACTGTGGTCCAGAGACATTCTATGCCTCTATTTTGTTGTCTGTGAACAGGGAAAGCTTATATTCATTTTACCCATGTTAAGGGATTTTTCAAAGCTCATATATGTGAAGCATTTTTTAGCTGTACAAGTCTAAGCAAATAGATATTGTTTTTTACTTGTACATAATGAAAATTGTATGTAATTAATTTCTTAAATTATTTCATATTAATATATTCTTAATAGGTGTATTCAAATTTTTTTTTTTTTTGAGTCAGGATCTTGCTCTGTTGCCTGGGCTGGAGTGCGATGGCACGATCATAGCTCACTGCAGCTTTGAACACCTGGGCTCAGGTGATCCTCTTGCCTCAGCCTCCTGAGTAGCTGGGACTATAGGCATGAGCCACTGCACCCAGTTAATTTTTAAATTTTTTGTTTTTTTTGTAGTACTGGGATCTCACTATGTTGCCCAAGCTGGTCTTGAACTCCTGGTTTTAAGTGATCCTCCCAATTTGGCCTCTCAGAGCACTGGGGTCACAGGCATGAGTCCAGCCTGGTTTACCTATATTTATGAAATATATATTCCTAGAAATCTTGTCTGTCCCATCTGCCATTTATCTTCACCCTGCTCTGACTCAGTTTTTCCTACTTTTAAAAA
The DNA here is from genome assembly GCA_963575035.1 of Avahi laniger. Classification (NCBI taxonomy): domain Eukaryota; kingdom Metazoa; phylum Chordata; class Mammalia; order Primates; family Indriidae; genus Avahi; species Avahi laniger. The sequence continues at coordinate 114,607 of CAUYSK010109124.1, read as the reverse complement.
GAGAGCTGGTCTTCCAAGTATTCTGGGAATCTGACCTTTGGTTGATTTGATTGCACGCATAGAACTGGAGACAATTTCTCATTCTTTAAGGATGCATGTTACCTGAAGCTGGTTTTTGCACAAGCTGTTGCAAAATGTAGTGGCCAAGTATGTTGCCTAGTCCTATAGTCAAGGAAAGTGAATATAGGCTGATGGCCTTGCCCTGACTGTGTGTCTCCTTGCTCAAGGGAACACAGGTTGCTTTGTGGCTATTAAGCACATGAGTGTCTGTTGAGTCCCGGTGGAGGAGATCTTTGGTGCTCACAGGGACGCAGATCCGAGACACAGAGAAGATGACGCAGATACGATTGAAACCTGTGCAACTGAGGCATCGCGCAGATGAGGTCGGCCCAAGTGAGGAGCAGCTCAACTAGCCCAGACAGCAGCATTGCATCCACTGATGTGACTGTAGGCTGGAGAAGGAAATGCAGCTCTGATGTTGGACACTGAGCAAAATTAGGGTGGAAAGGGCACGCTGAACACCCAGGGCACATGAAGAGTGTCGATGCCAATGCAAAAAAAAAAAAAAAAAAAACAGGAGGAAGTTGAGAGTTGAATGCATTAGTCAAATTCTGTGGTGAAAACTGAAAAAGGCAGCAAGAGACTTAAAAATAAAGGCCACAAAAGAAAATCAGTTAAGAGCAAATGCTCAAAGGTGGTTTCGTTTTTCTCTTAGCTGCACCAGCCGTGTGCTAGTTGAAGACACAAGTGGACATGTGATGAGCTTGAGAAAGTCAAACATGCAAAGTCTCCCTCAGGGCCGAGAACCAAATGCAGAAGTTCCTCAGCTCAGGGTGAGCAGCTGTCACTGGCGCTGCTCCTGACGCCTGACTGAGGCGGGGCTGTGGGCCACGACCAGGTGACGGAAGGACAGCGAGATTGCTTTCTCTGAACAAACTGAGTCCCGTGGACTGGCAGGTGTTCTCTGTGGTGCAATTCCTGAGTTAATGATATGGAAACCTTGCGCGTGAGGCTGCATGAAGGTGATGGCCGTTTGCATTCAGGGTCAAAACTTTCCAAAACTGCCAGTGGGCAAGGTCAAATCAGACACTCAAATTCAGTTTCTAGCTTCTTACTCAACAGAAGTTGATGGGCCAGGTGTGGCAGTTAAGCGCTGGTCTGTGTGGGGTTGCGGAGGAGGATTCACAGAAGACACAGCCCTCGCCTCAAGGGTTTCCCCAGGCCAAGTGTACACGGAGGGAACGTGCAAACAGACTGTTGACATTTAGCTTTGGGAAGTCTAAAAGTCAATGTTAGAATTTGGAAGAGTATTTTCTTTGAGGAACATTGTCATATGAAGTGTTTAACCCTCAAAATTTTCTTTGGCCAAAAATCTTCTAAAAGACAGTGGTAATAGTACTAGAGGAACTAGTTGCTATGCTTAGTGATATGTCTTTGGGAAAATGCATTTAAGGATCCAACGTAGAAACCGGGGCGGTTTTCCCTCTTTGTAGCCAGGGAGAGGGCACGCCCTCCTCTGCTTTCTGTCTGCAGCAAAGGAACTGATGCTGCCTCTGCTTTGTTCTCCAGTGGGAGCGCATGCAGGCTGGGCAGGAACTCAGGGGACAATGGGAAGTGGCTGAGGACTGCCAGGGGCCTAGCGGGTGAGGAACTGGCAGTGCAAGGCCAGTCCAGGCTGGCTCCTGACAGACTCCCTTTCTTCAATTCTGTTAGTGTCAGGCATTGGCCTGCCATTTCTTACCTTCGTTCTTTCTTTTTTTTTTTCTGTTGCAGATTTTGGGTGCCTATGATATGTCAGACACTTTGCTCGGCACTGTGCAGGTCCTGAAAGGAGTATGACGCAAACCTTAGCCTCAGGAATGGAACTTTTACCAAAATTTAAGTCCAAATAGGAAATACTCATTGAATCTCCAGTGCCTAGGAGAGAGCATCTGGCATATAGTAGCTACTCAATAAATATTTGTTGAATGAGCGAAGGAGCTCACTGTGATGGATATATGCACGGGGCAATAAGAGATTGCAACTGGTCCTTTCTAGCATGGCCTGCGAGGTCCTCCCTGCTCTGGCTTTAACCTTCGCAGTCCAGCAACTCCGAACTCTGTCTTGGTTGTACAGATGTCGGCAGGGGATTTGCTGCCTCGGGGTTTAGTTCCTGGTGCTCTCCCTGTCTAGCATCCCTGTCTTAGTCTCATCCTTTCCACCTCCCTCTCTACTCTACATCTCTCCCTAATGCCTGTCTTAAAGTTATCAATGTATTAAATAACTATTAATTGAATACCTATCACATGCAAGGAATTGCATTAGAAAACCGGTGATATGCTGATGAACAGAAAACTATAGCCTCAAATATGTCCTTGCCTTCATGGAGCGCATACCCTCTAGGTGAAGGCAAAGAATGAAATCGACACCGTTAGTTGTCTGATAAGTGTGATGAACAGGCGCTATGAGCACATGAAGCAGAGGGATCCTTCCTAGTCTTGGTGATCAAGAAACACTTCTGTGAGGGAGGGATGTTTAAATTGGGGGAGGTGAAGGGAGGGAAGTGGGAAGGAAGAGCTTTTGAGTCAGGGAAAACGTGTATGCAAAAGCCCTGAAGTGAAAGGGGCAGAGCATGTTTGAGGAAGTGGAACAAGCCCAGATTTCAGTTGGGCTTCCCCATCTCTGGGACGTCTTCCTTTATGCTCCCCTGAGAATATTTTATGTACGTCCTCGGAGCTGCCATGGTTCTTTGTTCATAATTCCATCATTGCCCTGCGTTTCTTACATTGTAATATAACCATTTGTGTTGTGTTTGACCTCCTGTCTAGGCCACAGACTTTTAAAAGGCAATCATTTTTTAAGTTCCACCACTTAGTAGTACATGGTATGTTGAAGGTGATTGGTAAATGTTAGTCAAATAAAAAAAAAAATGAATGAATTGAGCTATGCTTTTGTTAACAGTAAGCTCAAAGTTATACTCCCAAATTAGTACCTGAAGGAAAAATAGTCCATCCAGCCAATTAAGCACCAAGCCACCTTCTTCACAACCAGTGAAACTAGTGAAGGACTGAGAACCCTGCATGACGGTGGGGGGCTTTCCCGCCCCTCATGGAGTGGGTCAGGGAGGAGTTGAGAGCAACGACAGCGGTTTTCTTAAAAAAACAACAAGAAGCATTTTTGGTTCCTCTAACATAGGATGAATGCCCAGGCAGTGTATTTTTAATTATCAAGACCCCACTGGTTTCATAATCCAATTGTATTCTAAAAGAAAATTTGGGGGATCTACAAAGGGTTGCCAACTTTTTACTTGTCAGATAAAAATAAAAAGAATTAATTCTGTTATTACCATCAATTTATAAAAAGCCCCTCAAATTAAAGGGAACTCCTTTAATCCTCTTATGTGGATCAAACACATTTAGCTTTAGGGAAAATTCACTTTATTGTCTTATTATTATTTTCCTGGGACCCAGTGAAATTTGTTTAAAAACTTCAGTGACAGTTGGGAAGGCTTTTAACAACCTAAGAGCAGTGATCTCAGAGGAGGATGCCCTGCTGACCAGGGTGGGCTAGGGGAGGGAGCTTCACAGAAGGGAGAGGTGTGGGTCCTGAAGGACCAGCAGTTGGGTAACCCTGGTTTGTGATCCACTTGAAGAAATTATTCCCGGAAAAATGTCCAGAAGCAATTCAATGATGTCTCTGAGTCACTCTGAGCATTGATTTGAATAGCAAATATCTAAGTGGGTGAAATCTCTCTTCCTTAATTAAATTAGGTTGACACAAATGAACAGCTGAGAAGAATAGCCCAAATGAGAATTGTTGAATATGACTACAAGCCTGAATTTGCATCTGCGATGGGAATAAACACTGCCCATCAAACAGGTACAGACACACGTTCCCTTTTTAATTTTGTATTGTCAACTATTAAAATTTTAATTCCCTCTTTATTCTGAGGTAGTGTGCTATGGCATTGGACAACACCATGTTGGTCTAACTGGTTCTCTGTGAAACTCATAGTCACTAGAACAGAAAGGTTAAAGAATTTCTGTTTCATCTTTACTCCACACCCCGACTCCTGCACCCCAAGCTGCAGGTGGTGGATTTTGGATATATAGTTTCTTTTCACTGGAGTCCTTTTGCTCATGGGATAGATGTTCAGGGGCAGATGACAGCTTAACCTATATGAGGAGCAGTCTTGGGCATCCTGTGATGGAGGGAGAAGGTAGCAAGGTAGGCAAGTCTAGTAAGAGGAGGGGTAAGCAAGATGATGTTTATACTGCAATCCAGGAATCCTGAAGAAGGAATATTTAAGGGCAAAGAACTCTTATAAGGAAAAGAAAGGAGATCAAGCTAACGCCCCACCCTTACTTCTGTGTACAGGGATTTTAAGGTATTTACTCACTCATTCCAACATTTGGCCCAGAGTCTCAAAAAAAAAAAAAAAAAAAAAAACCACACAGAAAATGATACTCCCACTTTTAATCCTATAGTTGCTTTTGGCTCAAAATTCCTTCCTTGCAAATGCATTGTAGATCAAAGCAGAAGCTTAAAAAGGATGAATATCTATTTTCAAATGTGGCTGTCAGTGATCCATCCTGATGTGGGCCCATGAGGATTTTCTCCTGGAAGGTCTTTGATTAAACCTGTTGGAGTGTTTTTTACGCAGGAATGATCGCCCAGGAGGTACAAGAGATCCTGCCCAGAGCTGTGAGAGAGGTTGGTGATGTCACCTGTGAAAATGGAGAGAAGCTGGAGAACTTCCTCATGGTCGATAAGGTAATCGCTGAGTAGATGTCCATTGCTGTACCGATCACCCCACTGACAGACCCCGTTCTGTGCGAGCACAACGGGCTGAAACATCTAACCACTGAGCCATGGGGTGAGCTGGTACCAGTTATCTCACTCTGGTCATAGGCACCAAAAAGAAGTCCTGTAAGTGAAAAAGAAAAAGGAATATGCAATAGAAAGAATTCGAGTTCAGCAGGTCTTGCTGGAGGAAAACTGGCATTGACTGGGAAATTCCGCTTAGCAGGAATGCACTTAAACAAGGGCCGAACATCATGATAAATACTGACAAGAAGTTTTGATTAGACTTCATCTTTAAAAATGAAATTAAAACCTATGAAAATGCATCTTATTTTGATAACATAACTTAAATTATAATTATACAATGTGCTCCTTCCTAGAATGATTAAAGATTGAACAAAGTGTTAAATTTTTTTGAGAATAGTTTTTTGATAAAACCTTACATTTGACTTTTACAGTATAATCATAAAGTGGGGCATTTCTTACAAAGATATTCACGGGCCTCATAATTTTTTCCCAAGGGCCTGTCTTAATTCTTTGATATTCAAATCATTCTCTTTTGAAGGAGCCTCATCATGACTGTAGATTAGCTTCTCTTCACTTGGTAACAGGTCTAAATCTGCCAGTTCCTCGCTTGTCAATGCTGTGTGTGTGATGTGAATAGTTCCCTGCTACCATGTATATCAATTCTGTGAAATCCTGCATCTTTTGCAAGGTTTGCAAATCCGCTCTGCTGCTGATTTGCTTTACATTGCATTATTACATTTGATGCCAGGAGGAAAGACCAGTTGACACAGTGATTTTGCAGGCATGGGGAGAGATGTTTTGAGTGGAGACTGCTTTATAATTTGTCTTCCCAAACTTCAAAGTGCACACATATCACTAGGAATATTATTAAAATGAAGATTCTGGTTTGGGAAGAATGAGGTGAGACCAGAGATTCTGCAGTTCTAACCTGCCTCCAGGTGATGCCAATCTTGCCAACTCCACTGGTCACAAGCCACACTTGGAGTAGCAAAGCAGAGTATGCCTTTTCATGTCAGGCCCCTCCACCGTCTTCCACCTGCAAGCTCTTGTACCACAACTGTTAGGTAACAGGGGTCTGGGAGGCTTGCTCAGCCCTGGGCTGCAGAGCCAAGTGGCAAAGTTTGATTTATTATACCCTGCTTCCCAGGAACACCTCTCGAACAGAAGAAATTCTTCAGTCTTTCTTCCAGATCTAGGCTAGCATTTCACTTGAGAGATGTATCATGAGAAGTTTATTTATATATTTATTCCTCAATTTTATTATTGTGGTAAAATACACAGAACATAAAATTTTAATGATTTTTAAGTGTACAGCTCAATAGTGTTGGATACATTCACAATGTTGCACAGCTACCACCACTACCCATCTCCAGAACTCTTTTCCTCTTGTAAAACTAAAACTCTGTACCCATTAAACAATAACTTCCATTACCCACCTTTCCCCAGCCCCCGGCAGCCACCCTTCTACTCTCTCTATGATTTTGACTACTCTAATACCTCATATAAGTGAAATCATACAGTATTTGTCTTTTTTGTGACTGACTTATTTCACATTGCATGACGTCCTCAAGGTTCATCCATGTTGCAGCATGTGTTAAAGTTTCTTTCCTTTTTAAGGCTGAATAATGTTTCATCGTATGTATATTCCACATTTTGCTTATCCATTCATCTATTGATGGACACTTGGGTTGCTTCCATGAGTTAGCCATTGTGAATAATGTTGCTATGAATGTAAGTGTACAAATATCTCTTCAAGGCCCTGTTTTCAACTTTTTGAGATATATACCCAGAAGTGGAATTGCTGGAGCATAAGATAATTCTATTTTTAATTTTTTGAGGAACTGCTATACTGTTTTCCACTGTGACTGTATCATTTTATGTTCCACCAACAGTGCCCAAGGCTTCCAATTTCTCTACATCCTCACTTTTTCTTTTTATTTTCTTTTTTTTCCCCTATAGTAGCCATCCTAATGGGTGTGAGGTGGTATTTCATTGTATTAATAATTTTGATTCACATTTCCCTAATGATTAGTGATATTGACCATCTCTTTGTGTGCTTTGTGTCTTAAATTTAGGTTTTTGATCCATTTTGAATTAATTTTTGATTATGGTGTTAGGTAAGAGTCCAGCTTCATCTTTTTGCATGTGGATATCCAGTTTTCCCAACACCATTTATTAAAAGAGACTGTACTTTCCCCATTGAATAATCTTGGTACTCTTGTCAAAAGTCATTTGACCATATATCTGAGAGTTTATTTCTGGGCTCTTCATTCTATTCCATTGGTCTATTTTTCTGTCTTTTATTTGTTTGTTGTTGTTGTTGTTTTTTGGGGGAGGGAAGCTTAAATGGAGACTAGACATGTGTCTGTCTTTATGCCAGCACCACACTATTTTGATTACTGTATCTTTGTAGTAAGTTTTGAAATCAGGAAGTGTGAGTGCTCAAGCTTTGTTCATTTTTTTTTTTTTTAAGATTTCTTAACTATTCAGGGGACCTTGATATTCTACATGAATTTTAGGATGGGTTTTTCTATTTCTGCAAAAACCAACACTGGGATTTTGATAGGGATTACATTGAATCTGTAGATCAGTTTGAGTAGTATTAACATTGTAACAATATTAAGTCTTCCAATCCATGAACTTGGGATATGTTTCCATTTATTTATGCCTTATTTACTTTCTTTCAGCAATATTTTGTAGTTTTCATAGTAAAAATCTTTAACCACCTTGGTTAATTCATAAGTAGTTTATTCTTTTTGATGCTATTACAAATGGAATTGTTTTCATAATTCCTTTTTCAGATTGTTCATTGTTAATGTATAGAAATGCAACTGATTTTTATGTGTTGACTTTGTATCTTGCTACTTTTATGAGAAATTTATTTCTAATAATAAAGTACTGAAAATTTTTAATAATTTACTTAAAAACTAAAATAGGGACTATATTCGGAGGTATTTGTATAATAAAATCACCTTCACTTTCTTGTATTTTCATAAGCCTTCTATTGTAAGAGGAAAGGAGTATAGGCACAACTGTCAGTCTCAGAGTGCAGCCTTTGAAGTGTATCACCAGGCTTCCAAGGTGGGGGTCTTGGGGTTACCCATCTGGTAGCAGCTATATCACTTCTTGATGTGGCCCTCTCCTAAAACATTCAGAAAAGGAGTGTTCCTGAGTGGTAATGTGTAGGTAATGTCTGTGTAGATAATGTCTTCCTAGGGCTTTATGACTGTCATTATTCAGCCAAATAATTATTCCTCCCTGTTTTCCCCAGTTTCTTCCCATTTTCTAGTTGAATTGAGCAGGGACAGTTGACACTTTTAGCAACAGGAGTTCCAAGGGTCACCCTCCTTCTAGGAGAGGCTGCAATCCAAGCTCATTCCCAGGAAGGCAAAGTCAGAGCTCTGGGAAAGTAGGAGGTGGCATTCCTAATAAAGGCAGCCGGGTTCATGTGTCACCTGAGGAGAAAACTCTGCCAAGGCAGCATTCAGTTTATAAATAAGTAAAACTGACAGGAATCCAGAATGGAAAGTGACAGGACCTCCTAGTGATACAATCAATGGACATGTCACTAAGGCCACACTCACTTCCAGAATCTGTTAACATTAAAAGCAGGTGAACATCTCCCAGCTCTGAAGATGCAGTAGAAGGCTGGCCATATTCCTTGGCTCACTTCTGAGATGGACTTCATTTCCTATTAGGTTATTAAGTATGAAATGTTCAATTTCCTTAAGTGCTAATTTTGACAGTTGATATCTCTGACATTTCACTTTGACACATCTTGTTTTATTTTTATTGTGAAGATACATCCTCATTCTTTCAAATGCATGGTTTGGATTGTTATTATCTTTCAAAGTTTTTTTAGAGCAATTTTTGTGAAAACATGAATAAGTCAAAAATTCGTGTTAATTTTGAATGTGAGTTCCATCGTGGAACAAATGCAGTGCAGACAGCTCAAAATATCAACTAAGTGATTTGGGAAGGATGTGGCTAATGAATACACAGTGTGTCAATGGTTTGAGAAGTTCCATTCTGGTGATTTTAATCTTGAAAATGAACCACTTGGGTGACCTGAGACCAAGGTGGATAATATTGAACAGAAAGCTGTAGTGGAAGTAAATTCATCTCAACCTATGTGTGAATTGACAGCAAGGTTTGATGTTACTATTCCAACAACATTGGACATTTGAAACAAATGGGCAAGGTAAAGAAGCTGGATAGATGGGTTCCGCATGAATTAAACACATGTCAGAAGACAAATTGTCTCGAAGCTTGCCTTTCTTTGCCATCACAACATAAAGGTGAATCCATTTCTATACTGTATTGTTACATGTGATGAAACATGTATTCTTTTTGACAACCAGAAGTGTTCGGCACAATGGTTGGATAAAGATGAAGTGTGGAAACACAGTCTAAATCTGAACATTCATCCAAAAGGCTAATGGTGTTTGTTTGGAGGCCCAGCACTGGTATGATTCACTACAGCTTCATGAAATCTGGTCAGTCGATTACAGTGGATGTCTACTGTAACCAACTGGACAAAATGATGAGGATACTTGCAATTAAACAGCCAAGACTGGTAAATAGAGATAGGCCACTCATCTTGCAAGATACTTCTTGGCCACATGTTGCGCAAACAATGCTGCTCAAACTACATAAGCTGAACTTGGAAACTCTCCGTCATCCACCATATCCACCAGACCTTGCACCAACTGACTACCACTTCTTCCAGGCCTTGGACCACTTCTTGCAAGGAAAAGTATTCAATTCTCAACAAGCTGTGGAAAATGCCTTTTGTGATTTCATGGGTACTCACTCTCCAGGCTTCTTTGCTCCTGGCACAAACAACCTACCGTAAAGATGGCAAAACCGCGTCGATAGTTTACGCACATACTTTGATTAATTGTACTGCTTCTTGTTTGAGATATAATAAACTAAACTTTGATTTGAAATGGGACATTTCCTATTTAGTGACCTAATAATTTAACCCTCAACACTGTGAGCTATCCCTCCTTTACATGATAAGAACTTCACAGAGCATCTCCTTTATTCTTTCTCATTAAGAATGCAGGGACTGTTGTTCCATGCTCTTTGTTAATTGTAAAATAAGCAAAATGTCCAGAGAGCGTCTTGCTTTCCTGGCCTCCTGCCCATTCATGTGAGCAGTGTGGTGGCTTTGATTGCTACCTTTAGGGTTTTAAGGAACTTTGCCAGGACTTTCTACGCTTCATGTGCTGTAGTAACTGGGGGTGATTAGATTAAGGGACAGTCTCTCCATTCTTCACTCCATTTCGCTCCCATCTCTTAATCCTTTTCAAAAATGAATTTTCGTTGAAACTAGAAATGCTTATGAAAATGTCAAAATGTTGCTGTCCATGATTGCTATATCATTATCATTTCCACATGTGTGTTGCAACTTGATGCCAAAATAGGAAAAAGAATGGCTGAATCTTTATGTACACGGTTCATGCAGCCAACCAAAGTTGGAGATTAGTGATCTTTGTCAAAGTTGGTACAAGCACTTTTTCTTTCTCCCTTTATCAGAAGAGATGACTTTGCAAGATAAATTTCTCTGATTTGAGATACTTTTCCTCTTCTTATGAATTCTTAATGGTTTCCGTGTGCCCCAGTGAAGGCCCAGTGATGGGGAGGTGGAGGGACGGGCTCAGGAGTGACGCTGAGAGCAAGGGGGCCTGTAGGCTGTGGGCATCATGGACTAACCCTGCATCAGACCAGTGGGGGTTTGGCTTCTTTGTTTTGTTCATTTATCTTTTCACTTGGCAACTTTTTGTTTTTGTGATCATTTGGGAGCAGGTGGTTATACATTTCCTGAGCACTGTTATCAGGTGTGCTTCGTATAAGAAAAACATACCCAATAAAATGTAAGAACTGCCTTAAAGCAATTCACAACTGAGCCTATGTAAAAATGAGGTGTGTCTTGTGAATAATTATTTCTTAGACAGTTTGTGTTTTTTTCTTTTTAAGATTGCATACTGTAAACCACTCTACTATGGCTTAGTATGTAGCCATTGACTCATTGATTCTATTTATTTCAATCATAATGTGCCAGGAAATGTCTGTTTGAATCATGCAATAGTAAGGAACCCCTGGTTCTTGTCTTCAAGTAGCCTATAGCCTAAGAGGGGGTGATAAGACAGTCACAAAAGTAATAAAGCCCCAGGTTACACTGTGAGTCCAGAGGAGGGAGCAATGCAGGGCCCCACAGGGGAAAGGAAGGGAAGGACTTGAGAGACAAGCGAAGGAGGACGTTGGGGACTGAAGGTGTGGCCAAGGGAGGACAGACGGCCTCTCAAACCTTCCTTTTTCTCATCCACAATATCCAATTAGACACCGGTCCTATTTTTCTTGCTTTGGCAATATCTCTTCTATATCAGTTCCCTTCCTTCTTCTCTTTATTCCTTCCATTCTCCTCCCTATGATAATGACCTCCTAACTGACCCGCTAGGCACCAATAGAATTATCTTCCTTAAAAAACAAAACAAAACAAATCTCTGATCAAAGGATCTCCCTTTCCCACTTTGGCTCTTCACTGGCGACCAAGTGTTACAACGCCCCACAATCTGGATCAAATCTTCTCTTTATAACTCATTTCCTACCACCCACACCAACCCCTCAACCTCATGACACCTTTGGTGCAGCCTGACTGAACAACGACCTTCTCACCTTTTTTCAAGTAAGCTGGACCCTTTCAGAGCACAACGTGTTCGTGTCCTCAACTTGGAAGCCTTTGCCCCTCTCATGGCTCCACACTGAAAACTCCTGCGTATCCTCTCAAAAGTCCCGTGTTTCCCTGGACGGCTACCTTCCCTCCCTCTCCAGGGGCTCCCATCGCTCCCCTATGCAGACTCACAGGCACCTCTTGTTTGGGAGCCCCTCCCACGCCAGCCCTTTGCTCAGTTCCTCAAACACCTGCCAAGTGTGTTTCTCCCTTGGGTTCCGTGGAGTGTTCTCTGCCCTAAAGACTCTCTCTTTAGATGATCTCATCCTTTGCATCTCCTTGCCGAGGCCTTCCCTGACCAGCCCATCTGAAGTAGTCTCTGCATCACTTGGTTTCATTTTATTTGTAAGATTCAGGGCCACTGTGAGGGTGTATAGTGTCTTTGCACTAATTAGAAAAAGGTGCCCCTCTGGCCGATGCAGACCCATCCGCCCCCTCAGCGGGGCGGGCCTCTGCGCTGTGAACAAATTGCAGGCTTGTTCCTAGCCGTCTGGAGAATATTTGTCCCTAACTGAAATTGTCTTGTTTATTTGCCTACTTCTTTGCAAATCTCTCCAATTAGTTGTGTGAGCACAGAAATCCGTATTTTTCAAAACTATTTCTCCAATACTTTATTGTGGGCTTTTACCCCAGGGGCCTGGCGTACTGTAGGAATTCAACAAATACTGGTAGGATGAATTAATGAATTCCATGATGCCTTGGTTAATCTGGTTCCTATACTGCCTTAGGCCTCTGAATATACAGTACATCTTCTAGAGCATTTATCACATTGTGTTGTCATTACCTGTCTCCTTCTCTGGACTGTGAGGTTCACAATCTGACTGTGAGGTCAGAGACTATAGCATCTGGTACATTGTGGGTACCCCTGATAAGAACTTGTTTATGTTAATGCCTGACTCTCAAAGGAAGGAAGAGAAGTGGTTTTATTATCATAAGAAAGTCTGAAGGAGAAGTGATTTTCTGGGGAAAAGATAAGTTCAATTTTGATTTGCTGTCAACCAAACATTCAGATGAAAATGTCTGGAAGGTGACTGGGAGTGTGGAACTTGGCAGAACAGTGGAGGTAGAGAGGAATTCGCCACCATGGATGCAGATATTAATTAAGAAGGGAAAGATTATGGATGTAGGTCACAGATTGGAAGCCTATGGTCTAGCCTGGCCCGCAGACATTTTTTTTCCCCTCATGGTATTTTAAAAACTTTCAAATTTGTTGCCTATGTTTAAAAATTAGGAGATCTTCATACAAATATCAGATTTCTGGCTCCCTTGAAATATCAGAAGGTCTGGGGACAGGGACCTGGGGGTGGCTCCCCCAGGAGGGGCTTCATGGGCCCTCCCATCACTGCTTCCTGTCACCTGCCTGGCACTATGGGCTTTTGAGCTCATACAGTATGAGAAGAAACAGGACCAAAACAGCACCTTGAGGAACACACCCAGTTTGGGCCTGCAGAGGAAGAAGAGGACTGTGAGGGCTGAGGCGATTGGGTGGAAGCAGGAGGAGACATGGCACAAGCACAGTGTCAACAAGTGAGCGAAAAGGACCGTAGGGAAGTGGGAGGAGACAGGTGAGGCAGGAGGTTCTCTCTGGATGCACGGCAGGAGTGGGGTGGAGGATGCGCACAGACTCAATTTTACCAAATACTGCCTAATTGTTGGTCAGTTCTGATTCGTAACAGAAGCTCATGAGACTTGCTGTTTCTCTATATCCTCATCAACACCTGACATTATCAGACTTTCTAAATTTTGCAATTCTGATTGAGTAAAGTGGCATCATATTGTTTCAATTTGCCTTTCTCCGATTAGCAATAAAGTTGCACATCTCTTTCTCATGTTAGCTTTAGGTTTCTCCTCTGTGAATTGTTTTTGGTCTTTTTCAGGATGAGAATATAACTTCTTACTTGACTCTCTTGTTTTATTCTTTCTCAGTATTCTCAAAAATAAAACTAATATATCAACTCTATGGTGACGGCTTAAGATAGTGACAATTATTTTCTATTTCAAAGCCTTGTTGGCTTTCTTCCTAGTGCTAATCACAACTTAAAACTATATTATTTATTTGTGGTTTACCTGTTGGTGGCCAATCTCCCCCACTAGAAAATACGCTCTATGAGGGCAGGGACCCTGTTTGCTTTATATAATTGTTTTATCCCTGCACTTAGGAGAACATCTAGCATAGCATAGGTGCTTAATAAGAATTATTGATTCTTTTCATTAATTGAATACTGAGCTATGCGTGCTGGGAACTGAGTAGGTTCTGGGGAGTCACAGGACAAAGTTGCTGCCTTCAAAAGGAACTGGTCACCTGAGAAGACAAGAAATTAAATAATCACAACTGTGACATGGGCTAGTTCAGCTGAAAACTTGTCTCAAAGGATTCAAGCCCTCTCCACAGAAGATTGCATTTAAACAAATATAACAAAAATTAAACAAGAATTCTAAGGCAAACAAACAAGGGCAACAATAATACACACAATTTTAAGCACTTTTATGAATCTCATGCCCTTCCTATGGAAGGCAGAACATCAAAACGTGCCACCCAGGGAAATGAGCCCAACAGTTAATTCTTTGCAAGAGAAATATGCATGCAGGGAAGCCTCTCCTCCAGGGACCCACTGAAAATTCAGCGGGAAGCCTGAGCTTCCACACCATCTCAGCAGCCTGCTTTTCTGGTTTTGGGATTCTATTCTTTTAAACCCATGTGAGGGCCTGGTGAGCTCTCCACAAAATAAACTCTTGAACAAAGATCTAAAACCGAGTTTATTCAAAGCCCAAACAATTGCCAGACACACCCATTGGCCGAAGACAGTTTTTCTCCCTTTGGCAATGATTTTTACAATGCTTAATTACAGGCTGCTTTATTCCCATGATTTTATTATAAAACATCAGTCCATGCAACATCAGATGCATCATTTACCACAAGGAGAGATTTTCAAGTCTGTAATGCTCTCTTACTGGGAAGGAAATAAGGGCCTATTTCATCTTCTCGAAGCTTTCTTTGCCATCGGGCTTAGTTACCCTCATTCATTGTTGTTGAAAAGAGGACAAGTTGTCATTCCCAGAGCGGAGAAATCAACTCCTCTGCCCGGCAGCACCTCCATGTTGCAGGCTCATTATCTTCAGACCTGCGAGGGACCAAGGAGCGCCCAAGCTGCATTCTGCAGAGTCCACGGGCTTCCTTGGGTGGGGGTGCAGGTGCAGAGGGAACTTAAGGGCTTTCATCTGTTTCCTGAGCCAATCCTCTCCCAAAAAGGAAAGGACCTAACTGGGGTGGAAGCCAGTTTGTTGGGTATAGTCAAACCACTAGTCCATGGCGTTGAAGGTGATAAACACTAGTGTTTGTTTAATTCACCCACATTTCTATGGGCATTTTCTAACATGGAAAAGGAATTTGGACCTTAGTTGTTTTACTTTTCTGAGAGAAGGCTCAGATAAAAGAATAAACTGGCAGTTGGCCCCTCTCTTCATTTCACTAGAGAGCAGCGCTACGACCTCTCATATTCTTTCATTTAATCATCAGATATGTACTGAGTTACTATTCTGCGGGAGAACCAAGTGTGGATGAGATGTGAGCCCTGTCCTTGGTGAGCCCACTCTCCAGATGTTTATAATGTAGGTAAATCTGACACCCGGTGTAAGGAAGGTGGGACAGGGGATTCAGGTGGAAGCAGCTGCACGTGCTAGGTGCAGAGACTAGAGGAAGCGTGCTATGTTAAGCGAAAAGATAGAGATGGTGAGCGCATAGAGCATGAAGGGGACTACAGTGAGAGATGAGTTTCAGATGAGGGACCCACTCTAAGCTAGACAATAGCTCTGATTTCACAAACGCCTCCCTGTTATTTTCATGTGCACGTAAACTTGCCAAACTGCCCCAAGCGACCGTTTAGAAAATATGCTCATTCTGTCCATGAATATCCTGGCCCCAGAGCAACTCTTTCAAATAGTGGGTAAAAGATCCTTGGGTGATTTGAAGCAGTTGTCACTTTTTTCTCCACGGTCTCATTAGCAATTTTGGGTGGCAAGCTGGCTTAATCATTTTTACATTGTGTTTCAGCTGAGGTAGCGGGCCCCATTTAAACTGTTAATAGCTGACAGAGTTGAGTAATTAACTAGGTTCAATTACAAAATTATTCTTAACTAAGGATGGGTGTCAAATGGGGACACTTTTCAAAATGCCGGGGCCTATATCCATCTCAGCCCTAATGAACCCAAATCTGTACATGGGGTCTGGATTCTTAGTTAAAAACTGCTCATACAGACCTTATCACTTGCATAGAAAAAGACATTTTCAGAAAACACTAGACTATGTTTTTGGACATATTGATACTGGCTTCAGTGGGATGACAGAAGACAGAAGTCAGAACTCTTAAATATTTTAGTGAAGAGTCAACCCCTAAAACATGTCCTGGAAAATTACTTTTTGGTCATTTTCCATTGGATCTATAAAGTCAGTGCCATATTTATAATCAGGAAGGAAGTAGTAAATTTCCTCTCCACCTTTATTTCTTCTTGCATAAGAAAATATATGAATTATCTCCTTGCTTGTTGGACCTGGAAGATATATGGTGCTAGCAAATTTGAGGTGGGAACATTAGAGCTGGCTTTTTATCATTATTGACAAGTCGCCAGACAATTGCAGCCATTGCTCGAGTGGCATGAGGCAGTATTGAAAGTCCTTTCGGGGAAGACATTGCAGAAAGAACTGACTGTGATTTACAGGGGACTTTATCATCATTCTCCGTGGTCTGCTTTGGTTTGGGCTAAATCATAAATTAATGTATCAATCAAACATTTTTACAAAAGAAAAAGAAGCCGGTTGCCAAGGAAAAAAAAAAAGAGTATAAGTAGTGCCAGTCAGGATGGAGAGAAATGGGTAGATCTGGGAGACTTAGCATGTGGAACTGACAGGTTAGGTCGCCTGCCGGGGGCAGGATGCGGGAAGGGTCAGAGAGGACGGTGGGGACTCTGTCTTGGACTGTGGACTGCGGGTGGAGATCAGCTGGCCGTGTACTCTGCTGTAAACCATACAGCTGTAATTATAGTGCAAGGCTCTCTGCAGAGCAAACGTAGTAAACAACCATGTAACATTTATTATGATTTAGAATCGCAGAAGGCTATTTTTATCTTCATGATTTCTGTTTATTTTTATTAAAACACATTTAGAAGTAAAGGAAAATCTATACTGGGATTGGAAAATTTAGAAGGACTTTTGTCAGGAGTTTTTGTTTTTGTTTTGTGATTTTTTTTTTCTTTTTTTTGAGACAGAGTCTCACTGTGTTGCCCGGGCTAGAGTGAGTGCCGTGGCATCAGCCTAGCTCACAGCAACCTCAGACTGCTGGGCTCAAGCAAGCCTACTGCCTCAGCCTCCCAAGTAGCTGGGACTACAGGCATGTGCCACCATGCCCGGCTAATTTTTTCTATATATTTTTAGTTGTCCAATTAATTTCTTTCTATTTTTAGTGAAGACGGGGTCTTGCTCTTGCTCAGGCTGGTTTCGAACTCCTGTGCTCAAGCAATCCGCCCACCTCGGCCTCCCAGAGAGCTAGGGTTACAGGCGTGAGCCACCGCACCCAGCCTGTTTTGTGACTTTTTAGAAACATTTTTAATGAAAAATTTAAACATATACAAAATAAGAGAGAAGAGCAATGAAACTCCGTGTATGCCTCACTCAGATTTCACAGGTATCAGTTCTTGTCCCGTCCTATTTTATTTAAATCCCTCGCCAACTATCCTCCCCCACCAACTGGATTATTTAAAGCAACTTCCAATATCATACCATGTCATTGTAGGTACTTCGGTATTTTTTTTTTTAAAGAGAAGGACTGCCACTTAAAAACTGAACCACTATACTATTATCGCACCGAAAAACTTACAGTAATTCCTTAATATCATCAAATCCAGTTGGTGCTGAAATTTCCCCAATTATTTTCACGTGTGTATATAACAAAGAAACAGATATGTGGGTATGGTTTTAGCAGTCATTGAGGATTATTGCCTAGATCTATGTTTCCTTAGGAGTTGGAAAATAGTAACACTCTGTCATTCCTTCTTTTTTTTTTTTTCTGAGACAGTGTCTTGGTCTTTTTCCTGGGCTAGAGTGCCATGGTATCAGCCTAGCTCACAGCAACCTCAAACTCTTGGGCTCAGGCAATTCTTCTGCCTCAGCCTCCCAAGTAGCTGGGACTATAGGCATGTGCCACTATGCCCAGCTAATTTTTTCTACATATTTTTAGTTGTTCGGCTAATTTCTTTCTATTTTTTTAGTAGAGACGGGTTCTCGCTCTTGCTCAGGCTGGTCTCGAATTCCTGACCTTGAGCGATCCTCCTGCCTCGGCCTCCCAGAGTGCTAGGATTACAGGCATGAGCCACCACACCCGGCCTGTCATTCCTTCTTTATTGACTCTCTGGAATTCTTCTAAAATGAAGAACTTTAGCTTATCAAATATGTAAATGATGCATAGGACAGGTAGGATAAAACTTGATTTTTTTTTTCTTTACTTACAAGTTTTCAGAAAAATGAGTTAAACACCTAATATCCTCTAAAGGTAGTCAATAAAATATTTTTAAAAATTGAATAGAATTTTGGATGCTTTTAAAACACATTTGATTCTTTGATCTATTCTGGTATTTAGTCCTTTGATGTCCAATGGGCATTTCTTCAGTGAGCTCCTGGAGTCATTTTGACAAAACCACAGTACTCTGTGATAGCTTCCTTGTTTTCTCATTATAAGATATTCCAGGTCCATTTCACACATTTCCTACTCCAAACCTGGAAGAATCCTGGTTCCTTTCAGTGGGAGTGGTATCAATATTTAAAGACAACAATGAGGGTTGCTCATCGTTAGTAGTCCCTTTTAGTGGACATAGCTAGAAAATGTTTTTTTTCTTTTTTAAAATAGAATATATCAGGATTTGATAGCAGTATTTCTAATTTAAATTTAGCTTTGCTAGGCTTTTACTTACTGTTTTATTTTATATTTCTTTTCTTAAATGCTAAAAATCTTGGTGTATAACACTATTAACTTAATTTTGTATTTGCTTTATCCAATTATGTGTGTGTGTGGTATGTGTATGTGTGTAATCATCATTATTATTACTAACAATATGATCATTGAAAAGTTTAGGATTTCTTTGCTGGTTATTTTTGTTTCTTTGTTTTTGTCTTTAGGATATATCTCTCCAGGCGTGGACAGTCAAATTACTGTTCTTTGAAGTCATTTAAAATAAATCTTCTCTGTAAGGTTAAACCAGAAACTCCATCCCCGGTTAGGTTCTTTTTTTTTTTTTTTTTTTTTTTGAGACGGAGTCTCACTGTGTTGCCCTGGCTAGAGTGAGTGCCGTGACATCAGCCTAGCTCACAGCAACCTCAAACTCCTGGGCTCAAGCAATCCTCCTGCCTCAGCCTCCCGAGTAGCTGGGACTACAGACATGAGCCACCATGCCCGGCTAATTTTTTCTATATATTTTTAGTTGTCCAATTAATTTCTTTCTATTTTTAGTGAAGACGGGGTCTTGCTCTTGCTCAGGCTGGTTTCAAACTCCTGAGC
Source organism: Avahi laniger (assembly GCA_963575035.1). Lineage (NCBI taxonomy): Eukaryota > Metazoa > Chordata > Mammalia > Primates > Indriidae > Avahi > Avahi laniger. Next base: position 95,518 of record CAUYSK010109124.1, on the reverse strand, counting down.
TCAAACAATCTTCCCACCTCGGCCTCCCAGAGAGCTAGGATTACAGGCGTGAGCCACCGTGACTGACCCCAGTTAGGTTCATTTGTTTTATTTTGCTTTGCATTTTTAGGGGATACTTTTCAAATTTTGGTTTATATTTTATAATTATTTAAAATACTCACATTATTCTAAAAGCAAATTTATAAAACAAGGCACATTCAGAGGACCTGGCTTTTATCCATTTTGTCCACCTTGTTTTTTAACTCCCAGTATGTGTAAAAATTTTAAATTAGTTTTGGTTTATCCTTCATTTTTTTAATGTAAGAAAATATGAAAATATTTTTGTACTCTCCCTTTTTCTTAGACAAAAGGTAGCATATTATACACTCTCTTCTGCGCCTGCTTTTGTCTTCTTATATTATATCCTAGATTTTGTTCCATAATGGTATATAGAGATATTCTTCATTCCTTTTTTACGGTTGTGTAGTATGCTGCTGTGTGAATGTACCATCATTTATTATCAATTCCCCTATTGATGGACGTTTGGGTTGATGTCAGTCTTTTTATTTTTTACCTTGTACCAGGAGATCTATGGACTAGATTTCTAGAAGTGGGATTACTGGCTCAAAAATAAAAAAATATATAATTTTGCTAGATATTGCTAAATTCCATTCCAAGTGGCTTTATTAGTTTATGTTCTTTGGATAGATTTTGAAAGATATCTGGTAAGACTTCAAGGAAAATACATGGTTTTCTGATGACTATGAGAAGCCAATATGGGGATGTCTTTTTTTTGGATAAGTTTTCTTAAAGCAAGCATAGGTCTCTAAGATCAAGTTTTTGGTCATTTTGCTTCCCAAATAGGAAGGCGTTCTGTTTTCCTAAGCTGCAAACTCACTGCACCTATTCACTTTTGTCCATTCTTATTGATCATTTCTTAGGGGCATAAGCATGTGCTAAATGCTGGTGAGATACACACATGAATCAGTGTAATTGCTGCCCTCCACAAACTCACGATCCGGGTTGGGAGACAAACACGTAATACCTGATACAAGACAAATGGCCAAGTGATCGAATTGAATGTGCTTTGAGGACATTGCAGAAGAGAGGGGGCCTTCCGCCCAGTGGTCGCTGGGGAGATCCTTGTACAATGGGGTTTGGACTGGCCTTGAGGAAAGCTATTTTTGTCAGAGCTAACTATTAGAATAAAGTCTCAGACATGGAATAGTGCAGGGTGTCAGGGGACTTCATTAGATCTAGTTAACAGAGTCCTCCACTGTTTCATGAGACACACCTGTCTTTAAACGGCATAAGCTAAGCCTTAAATATGCAATGTTTTAAGTGATTGCTTTACAGTGTTTGAAACACTGAGAGCTTTGGCTTGGGTGATGAGAATCTCAAAGGCACACAGCCCTGAGTTTGACCCTTAACCACAAAACAGTCTCTATTGACCTTGAACTCATCACTTTACATTAGTGGACCAAGCTCTGCGAGATTCTGTAAGTGCTGTGGGATTTTGAACTTGTAAACAGAGAGAGGGAAAGGAGGGGACAAGTCTTGGGGTTGGGTGTGAGCTGACCAGAGCTTTCCAGGGTTTTTGTTATGGCTAAGAGGTAAACGCACGTGTTCATGTGACGACTGATGTGTGTGGGTGGGGAAGGGGATGGCCTGGACTCCTGGCTTTAGTTGGTCTCCCCTTTCTTTCTCTTTCTGAGGTGTCACTTTCTCTGAACAGGAAGAATTAAGTACTTTTTGTTTTTTGTTGTTTTAATTTTGCTTGGAAGTTAGGCTGAAATATAAACTGTACATGACAGCTCATGAAATCTTTGAGCAGAAATTGACACCTCAAGAATTATCCTTTCATTTACAGATGAAGAAACTGAAGCCCAGAGAGGTTATTACGTTTTGCCTGAGATCTCACATTTATTACTAGTAGGTGGCAGAATTCAGAGAAAAAACCAGGTTTTCCTTCCTCCTTCACCTGAGCAATGTGATGCACCTTTTGCCAGGGAAAGCTGGAGTCATTTCTTACGGAGATCTGGTGATGAACAGACAATCAACATTCAGAAGGCTACTCTTTCTTTTTATGAGTTTTAACTATGGCATAATGGCAATTGAAAATAAATCTTTGGATTCCAAACTCAGCAATGTCCTTCAGCTCCACTTCTGAGTTACAAGGGCATATTTCCATTTTATTGCAAATTGAACAGAAGCAGTTTTACTACACAGCCAGCAGTTCGGCAAGACCTCTTTAAGTTTCAAACCTCTGCAGATTTATCTTGAATGAACTTGAGGATGTGTGTGTATATAACCATTTGCAATGGTGTATTCCAACTGTCTTTGAATGGGCTATGGACAGCTCCCTGGTGGCTTCAAACTGTAAATTTATGCACTCCATATGATTTTCCTTTTTAGGACCAGATCTTTATGGAAAATGTGGGTGCAGTGAAGCAGCTCTGCAAACTAACTAACGACCTTGAAGAAAGAATAAAGGAGTTAGAAATATGGAACAGAAATCTGGCCAGGCTAAAGCGGCTCAGTAGCTGGAAGTCCTCAGCCAGTGAAGCAAGCTCAATCAGGTACATCTAAGATCTCCATAGAAATTTGGGAAAAGGAGAGAGTGGGCTCTTTCTGAAATGAGATTAATCTAAATGGTCTTTTTGATGAGACGGTGACCACTACTACTTTCTGATGATGAAGTCCCTATTTTTCTTTTAGAATATTTTGGAACATGATTGCCTGAGGGGATAACTTTCTTATTTTTTCTGTTGCTGCTTTAAAAATAAAACAAAACTTGAGGCATCTGGTTAATAGCAGTTGTTATAGGAAGTGCTAAACTTTAGCAAAAGGGTAGCTTCTCCTTTAATGAGGAGAAGTGGCCATTTCTAAATTTAGAAAACCATGTTTGCTCCTCAGGGAAAAAAAATTCATTATTTTTTTTATTGCTTAAGGAGGTAAATGCTCATTTCCTGGGGTCTAGCTTTGAGAAAAAGAGAAATGTAATGTTTCATTATGCATTCATTTATGTTTACTAAAGTTCTTTTCCACAAAAGGGCTTCTCAATTGGCTTGGCTTTCCTTTTTCAAATTATCACTGTATCGCAAAAGAAAGTCATACTGCTGTGTTAGTGACAGCCTGGGCTTTTGTCATATCACTCCTGGAGGGTATTTGAGTAGTAACCAATTTTCTCTCTCTTTTAAAGCAAATTTAGCAGAGCTGTTAGTGCATCTTCTCCAAGAAGAGCCATTCACAAAAAACCCAACAAGGTAAATAGACAAACTTATGATGAAAACATATGATATTTTTTATTAAAAAAGTCTTTAGAGAAATTGATCAAGAATTTTTTTCTCATTTATTTGTTGATAGATTCCCTAGTTAGCATCCTTATGCACTGCAGGTATTTAGATATTAACCTTTTGACAGATGCTAACTGGCTTTTTAAAGAGCGGAAGTTTAGGAAAATGAGTACAGAACATGTCCATTTCATAATTGTCTGCCAGTTTTGTTTATATTATCCTCATCAGATGAGATTCGTTGGCCTCCACATACACATGGCCCTGGGCTGCAAGATTGCTGTGTATGCCTTGACCCCACCTAGTTCCTTATCTTTGGCTTCAGAAAATCCCAAAGGGACTTCAATTAATCCTCAAATCCCTCGTTTCTCTTTGATATTGAGTACTAAATATGCAAACGGAATAATAGGCATTCACTTACTTGCAAAGGTTAAAGTGTGATGGCTTTATTGATGAATAAAGAGAGCTTGTATTAAGTAGGATAACATTTACAGTAAAAAGTGAAGGTTAATCATTTATGAACTTGAAGGACAACTTCTTCATCACAGAGAAGTGTCAGTAAGGGAGAATTATCTCAGAATATTAACTATTAATAGAATGTATGGTCCATGAGAGCAGGCCCTGTGTCTGCCTTCTTCAGTCTTGTGTTGCTGGGGACTAGCACATAGTAGGCACTCAAGAAATATTTGTCGAATGAATGCATAATTGGAGAGCCCGGCCTGCAAATATTCCCTGAAGCCCCACAATTTAAATTAAAAGCATTAAGTGATCGAGTGTCTTGGGCATGTGGACACAGAGTGGGGACTTACATAGGATTTAAAGGGCATCTGTTCAACTCAGAGACCTCCTGCCGTCACTGTAGGAGGCCTGTGGGAGGCAAAGATGAGTCGGATGTGGTCTCTTCTCCTAAGGAATTACAACACAGCCAGGGAAGATGAGAAGAAAATACAGAGAACAGTTGTACCCGGATGTGATAAATGCTGCAGAGGCTCAGAGCACGCAGGAGTTTTATGAGAGCCGAACCTTAAAGGAGGAGAAGGCTTTGGCTAGTCAGCAAAGGAACGGCAGGAGAGGTTCAGATGGAACGGCATAAACAAAGCTCTGGGAGCTGGAACCGGCTTCCTTGAAGGATTAGGTGGGAGTTGGTTAGGGAAGATAGTGGAAGATAAGGCTGGAAATGCAAGTTAGGCTCTGATTTCCTGGACTATCTGGCCATGGAGTTCACTTGATAAGCTACGACCTTTTGAATCATAACAATGATCTCTAAGTTGTTTAGTTTCCTTATATATATATATATATATATCTCTCTCTCTCTATATATATAGATATATATACACATATATTTTAATCTTTATAGACAGAAAAAAGGAGGCAGCATGGCATTGTGGTTAAGAGCCTAGATTCTGGAGCTACATTTTTTATTGTTGTTCAAATTCTTTCTTTGTTATTTATTAGCTGTGTGATCTTGGATGAAGAACTCAGCCTTCTGGTGCCTCCTTTTTCCCGTCTCTAAAATGGGGATGAGAAAAGCAGTTGGCTCATGGGGCGATTGAGGATTATTGTGAGAATTAAAGAAATTAGTATATGTAAAGCACTCAGAAGGGTGCATGGCACAGAAAAAGTCCTGAATAAGTGTTCGCTGTTATTAATGTTTTCAAACTCACTATTTCAGTGATTCTCATACTTTGCCATATGTCAGACTTGTCCGGGGAGCTTGACAGAGTACAAATAATGGAAGTGTTTGCTCCCTCTGTGCTGTCTTGGTGGGAGAGTTCAGCTCTGTGAGGTTGATTTTCCCTTCTATGCCGCCACCAGCCTCTTAGGTGTCTTGTGTTCCTTGGGGTCTTCATGTGTCACTGCAACGCTTGTGTGTGGATGTGGGTGGGGAGTGGTACTCTGGCGTTGGGTGGGGGTGTCTATGAGCAAAGTGCTTGCTGTGGACAGTTCATGGGCATTGCCAGATAGTAAGCCTGGCTGGTGCCTGCCTCGACTTCCACACAGCTCCCAGTGCTGGCCAAGATGGCGCTGTTTCTGGAGGAAGGCTGAGATCTCCTGCTCTAGCTCTTATCCAATACATAGGGTTCTTCTTCCTTCCTCCCTTTCTCCATCTCCAAGAGGCAGGTGGGTGATTCCTCCTATATGTAGGGGTCAGACTGAGGTGGAAAGGTCCTCAGGGTTCAAGTGAGAATTCACTGAGTATTTGGAGTAGGAGGAGAGGGAGAGGGAAAGAACAAATATGGACAAATACTTTTCATTATCTTACCTCTTACAGATTCTCAGCCCCCACCCTACCTCAAATAAAACCTATTGAATCAGAATTTTCCAGGACATTTAGGCTTTTAACAAGCTTCATAGTAATTCTATGCACACCTGAATTTGAAAACCATTACACTGTTGAATGATTCTACCCAATAACTCTGAAAAATGAGGAGGCATTATTTTATTATTCCTATTTTATTGATATGGAAAATGAGGATCAATGACATTTAGATAACTTTAGGACTCAGCTTCAAGTCTGACTACAGGTCTTAGGCCATTTCCCTGTATTAGGTCAAAGGATTTAGAGTAAAAACATGGAGATTTAAAATAATCCAACAGCTGTGGGGGGTAAGTTGAAGGGGGAAGTGCTTATCCTGAGACTAATACTATTTAATTCCGATCAATTCAATAAATTTCAACGAGTTCATTCTCTGTACAGCACACTACTAGGACATCCTCAGAACAGTTCTAGTGAGACACAGGAACAGTATAAACCATTGACTTATTGGTAATCAGAGTGGCTTCCAGCTGTACTTACGGATGACTCAGTTGCGATAGCCCTAAGGTTTGCATACTTGTTAGAAAAGGTGTAGCTCCCCTCCCCAATGTTACATTGAAGAGCATTTCCTTAGTCAGATAATCAGCTCAAGAAATTAAATCAAAGACCAGTTTAAAGCTATTTCTTAATCACCACCAGACTTTAATACCCTTCTGACCAAAAGCATGATTCTACCCTATATCCCTAGAAGGAATCAAACAGAATACTCCCTACTGCATTAGTAGGAAGCTCACATTTAAGGAGCACCTTATGAAAGTGGTCAGAAAACCTCTCTTATCTCTTCCGCCAGATTCCCCGCCAATTCCACAGCTGTCTGTCCTGGAGCTCTTGGCCCATTCCCCTCGAGCAAGTTTTTACACCAATATGTATCAGTACTCTAAGTTTGCCTCACTCACATCCTAGAGAATTTTCATATCTTTTATAGTGTTGTACATAATAGTGCTCAATAAATATTTGTTCAATGAATATAAGAGTAAATAGGATGCCCAGAGCTGTCCTTATAAACAGATGGAAGAATTGGATAACAATGTTATAATTTAAGGAGTGCTTAGTGAAGTTTCATGCCATAAAAATTTTTTCCATGGTTTTTTGTGATCCTGAAATTCTTCCATGAGAATTTATTCCTTCATGTCTTGAAGACTTTTAGATTTTCAAAAGTATCCTGTTAAAAGAGATGGACATCTGGGTTCTGACAGCATCTCGTCTTATAGGTTTTCTTCTCTCGCAAAACTGCAAGAATAAGTGCCAAATGAATGGCACAGACCATTGCCCTGCAGGATGTTGGGGAAAAGAGAGAGTCTGTAGCTCGGAGTATCAAGGAAGGGGAGGGATGTGAGGTAAGCTTAGGAAGAATATTGTTTCCAGACAGAGGAGGAGGGAGATGCAATTTGAAGCAAGCTCTGGAACCATCCATCCCCAGGGGAGTAGCACAGATTCCTGCTGGGAGCAATTCTTCAGGCTTCCTTCTCACCGTTAAAAATCACTAATTTATCATTGCTCATTACTGAACCTTTTTATAGGTTTCTTTTTCAGGAAAAAGACAGACGTGTCCTAACTGGGTTTTCCAGACCTTGGTTATAACTCTAATTGCTGTGATGACAGTTTGGTAAGAAAAACTTTACTGTTGTGTTATGTCAAGCTCTTTTTTTTCTTTCCATCTTTCTTTTCTCACGTATGAACCGGGGACTGACCTTCTATTTACTTTGAAGACAAGAAGCCCTTTAGATCAGGCACTGACCTTTGATAGCTTAGAGGTGAGGGAACCTTTTTTAAACTTATATTTTGAAGAAAAGAGCACAGGCTTTCTGCACTTAAATGTGAGATGGAGGATGATTTTTTTTCAATCCACCGCTGTGTTTTAGTAGCAAACTGTGCCTTCGTTGTGTGTGTGCGTGCGTATACGCATCTTTCTTAGCTTTGCAAATAACACTCTCAAATTCTTTGTTTTCCTTTTTATCTACTTGGAGGAAAGAAGTGAGCAGGAAATCAGGGACAATCCACTCTCCCCTGTAACCCATATTTATTAGGATTCTTTTGGATTCTTCAGTTGAAGAGGTTATACCAAAGGACACCAAGATGTACAATATGATGAAATTGTAGCCAAATCTACTAAGCAGTTAAACCAAACAAATAAAGTAAGGACAACAGTATTTGATGTGCAAATTGGGTAACTTTTGATACCATCCCTCCTCTGCACGGAGGTGGGAGTCATCCCTTGGCAGAACACAGGGCCCTTCCTCAGGCCTCTGGTCTTCAGGCTCCTGCTACTGCTGGAATGCCCTTAGCCCTTGGGCCTTGCACATCTCGCTTACGTTCTCTTGCCTGTCTTCTTTAGACCTTTGCACACACCTTTCTTGTTTAACTGTCCAAATCATGAGCAATGTTTATCTATCCCTCAAAAGATGCTTTGTTAGACTGGCTTCTTGGCCTTGTCTTAGGGGAGACGGTCATTCTCAGAGGCAAAGCAAGCGATGGTGCCATGGTGCTGCTTGTTCCTTGCTCTAAGCAGATTCCTAGCTGCAGAAGACAGTAGGGTCTCTGTGCCCTTCTCTCCCCTTAATGCTTTCACTTTTGACTTGCTACTGACCACTGTAGGGAGATGTCCAAGTATTTGACACCACTATGCAGAATTCCCATGAGAAGCCTTTGAACTTTTCTCATTCTCGTAAGTGTGCTTATCTTCTTCTGCTGGGATTCCCAACTCAGGACTTTGTGAACCTCTACCTTCACAGACACACTTAGCATTCTACAGAGCTGTGGTCCCAACCTCTGGGCTGCAGCCTGATACCAGTCCATGCCCTGTAGGAAATGGGCCACACATCACCACCTGAGCTCCTTACCACGTGCCCCCTCCATCCCCGGTCCATGGAAAAACTGTCTTCCATGAAACTGGTCCCTGGTGCCAAAAAAGTTGAAGATCACTGCTCTAGAACATTCTCTAGAGACATAGATTCCCAGCACAGCAGAAAGGTTATGAGACGTCTAATTGTAAGGTAAAGAGACTGTTTTTTAAACATGTTTATCAGATCTTATGATTTTCAAAACTGTTGACCACTAAGAACATAAATGAGAGGTGTTAGGCTTATTATCTTGTTTTGGCTTATGGTATACCTGAGAAGGGTCAAAACCAAAGTTTGCTCCCAAAGAAGAGAGCAGATACCCATTTCATTCTATGGTTTTACAAGTCTCTGGGCTATGCATTGAGGCAGATGCCAGAGACAAATTCGAAAGAGTATTTAAGGGTTAGAAATGAGAAGATGGAGAGTGGGAGATGTGAGAGAACAAAGAAGGGGAGGCTGGACCACAGCAAACAGTCACCAAGGCAACACTGTAAATTCCATCTGACGGCATCTTGGGGGCTTAGCATCATTTCCCCTGGGCTGGGCTGTGCCTGCTGGGCAGTAACCAGCTGCTGCTGAGAACGCTTTGGGAACTCACTCTTTATGAGTGGAATTCCAACGTGTGGCACATTTCCTGTGTATACTTAATGAAGCCGCCACTTTCGATGGGGAACAATATAATGAGGAGTGGAGTTTGAAGAACCAGGCATGAAGTGAAGCTGTGAAGAAGTGAAGTCAGGTAACCCTGTGTCAAGCCCAGCACAAAACGGAACTGTGAAGTTCTCAGCGCACTTTCTTGTGGGGCTCATGAGAGAGTTCTAAAGACATCCCCAAAAGAAGAGAGTGCTAAGTATTTGGAGGCATGAGCATTGATGGGAATAGCTTCCCAAAGCTCAGAACCTTTAAGGAAAGCTTCCATTTGGGTATGTAAGTTCTGGTAATCGTGGGGAAAGACATCCTCGTTATTTGGAAGTCACACAGTGTGGAAATGAATGCTTTATTGCATTTCTTTTCCTTCCTCTGCCCAATTTGGTGTATTGTGCTCTGAAAAGACAGGCAGCCGGAAGAAAGATGTCAGAGAAGCAGCCGATGGGTTTGGCATCCACAACTGACTGAACCTGCTGGCTGCGACTGTGCAGATGACCTCCGCCAGCGGATGTGAACCTTGCTCTGACTCTTTCCTGTGAGGCACAGAGGGCTGCCTCCAGCCATTGACACGCTTCCTCCTGTAATCTTCCACTAGTGACAGATGCTTCTGTGACAGCTTGCCAGGGCCGGGGGCTGCTCGGTGGAAAAATCCATCAGTGTGGAGTACCCCAGGAGCCTCCGAGCTCCAGGAAGCCCGGGGCTTTTGCTCACCAGGGCAGAAAGCATACTGTGCTGGTTTCCATGGTGTTTCCGTCAGCTATGGCCGCCCCCTCCCCCTCTGCTCCCATCTGTGTGGCCTGTTGAGAGTACATCTTTGGCCAGCTGGATGTGTGAGATATATCTGGAAACAAATCTGCCACATGACGTGTGTGTGTGTGTTTTTTTGACAGTGCCTTGACGATAGTCTCCCTTTACATACTTAGCTTAAAAGATCAAGACCGACATGCCTCAAGTCTCCCTCCAAGGTGAGAGTTCAGATGTCATATTCCTTTGGGGAGAAGGATTCTTGCAGGCCCCTCATTAATCATTTCGTTCTCCTCCAGCAATCTCACAAGCTCTCAGGAGCCAGCTCTGTCGCCCACAGCCTCCTCCTCAGGTAAGGTCTTTGCATTCCTCACTGGTGCTCAAACCCGGGCTGCATTTCATGTGAACTGTCAACAGAGGAAATCAGCCTTTCAGGTTAACCTCGTTGCTTCCCTCCTCTCTGCTCCATGCCTTGCAGCAGCTAATACATCCCTGGCAACAACACAGACCTTCTTACAAGTACCTGAAGTTTCTTTCTGTGAGATCCTGCCATGTGAGCAAACTTACTGCTGTCCCATCTGGGGAATGAAAAGAGTCTTTTCAAGTCCTGTGCAAAGACAGTTCGAGGAGGAGTTCCATCAGAGGCGATGGGCAGGTAAACGATGTTCAAAGAGAAACAACTACAGCGTCGAACCTGAGGCTTTTTTCCTGGTCAATATTTACTTGGATAGTCTGTTAATAGTTCCACTTTTCTATTTGGGGTGGCAAACTCTTTTAAAACACAAATACAGAAAATGGCAAGCCTCTATTAGTTCCAGGCTCAGGGATGGAAATGTGGTTGATTCAACTACTTAAAATTGTCACCAAGTAGAAGAGCCTCACTTGTCCATCGCCAACACAGGTAGTAACAGTGGCACAAGTGAAGTAAGTACATGCATGTGTATTGATTTTTTGGCTCATTTAGAACTTAAAAAATGATGTGGTATCTGGGCTCTCTGCCCAAACCAACTGGGGAAAAATGCAAGAGTCTTGGAAACTCTGATTTAGGGTTCAGGATAAGCTTTAAGCCAGTGAAACAACACAAAGTAGGCGTTTCACTTTCAGAATATCTTCCTCTTACTCCTAGAGACAGACAGACAGACAGACAGACACACACACACAGCTGTTTTTCAAGTAACAGAATTTTCATGTTAAAAAATTATAGATACTTGATCAAGGACTACAAGTGTAATTATCTCTGTTAAATTATACATGATTCTTTCAAATGTATATTGTTGCTTTAGACATGTCCTTCTATACACATATATTAATGAATGTCTAAAATAATATTAATGATGATGTTAATAAAAAGAATACATATTAGTATGGCTTATTGATTAGGATGCTGTCATAACAACTCCCAAATAATAGTGGCTTCATGGGGCAAAAATTTAATTTTTATTCACTCTATGTATTAAATGTGGATCAAAAGAGAGCTGTTGATCATCACGTCATTTAGGACGCAGCTGATGGAGACTCCATCTCATTACATATTTCCACAATCTCTGTAGCAGTAGTAAGAAAACAAGGCAAATTGTGTACTGGTGCTTAATGCTTCTGTCTAAGTATAACACGTGTCACCTCTGCTTATACTTTATTGGCCCAAACAGGTCAGTCACATCAGTCATGTCTAATTTAAAAATGGTTGGAGAAATGTAGACTTAACATGTGCCTGGAGAAGATGAACCAGAATATTTATAAGGAATCCTAACGACTGACACAAAACATAGGCAGCTATTATCCCCATCTTTTTCCAATGAGGAAGCTGAGACACAGAGTTCCTTCCCCATACCTATAGGAGGCAGTGCTTATACTATTTTTCTCATGAAATTTTTTTATTGAACTTGGGAATAGATGTATCACTAAAAAGTGAGGATAAAAGTTCATTTTGGAGAAAGGAATTAGTTTCAGCCATCATATTCTCAATATTTTTAAATATGGAAAAATCCAGAACTATCACAAAAATCCCCAAAGCCTCATCCCTTGTGAAAGCACATGCAATCTCTTGCCTGGTAAACCCTTTTCTTACCTTGGGACACATGATATCCTCTTATCAGAGCCGTCCTCTGAAGGAAGCATCTCACCTACGAGAGATGTACTGATAACAAAAGATCCTCAACAGGAAGAGGCTGTGGGCTGGTCCACTCTTCATTTTCAAGGATTTCTTGAGCCTTGAGCAAATTCACTCCTTCCTGTATCAATCAGCTCTTCAAATCAAGGGGATACAGTCATGTGTCACACATGTCGCACAACAACATTTTGGTCAATAATGGACCACACATACGATGGTGGTCTCATAAGATTATAATCAAGCTGAAGAATTTGTATCACCTAGCGATGTCTTGATGATCCTGACCCTGTGTAGGCCTAAGCTAATATGTGTGTTTGTGTCTTAGGTTTTACAAAAAAATTCAAAAATAAAAAATTTTAAAAATAGAAAAAAACTTATAGGATAAATATAGAAAGGAAGAAAATATTTCTGTACAGCTATACAATGTGTTTGTGTTTTAAGCTGAGTGTTATTACAAGAATCAAAAGGTTTTAAAAATTTATAAGTTTATAAATTAAAAAAGTTGCAGTAAGCTAAGGCTAACTATTTATTGAAAAAAATATATTTTATAAATTTAGTGTAGCCCAAGTGAACAGTGTTTATCAAGTATATAGTAGTGCACAGTAGTGTTCAAAGTTTTCACAAGGACTCACCACTCACTTGCTGACTCACCCAGAGCAACTTTCAGTCCTACAAGCTCTCTCGTGGTAAGTGTTCTCTATAGGTGACCATTTTTTATTTTTTATACTATATTTTTACTGTACCTTTTCTATGTTTAAACATGTTTAGATGCATAAATACTTACCATTATGTTACAATTGCTTACAGAATTCAGTACAGTAACATGCTGTACAGGTTTGTGGCCTACAGCAATAGGCTATGCCATATAGACTAAGCGTGTAGTAGGCTATACCCTCTAGGTTCGTGTAAGTACACTGCGATGTTCGCACAATGATGAACTTGCCCAATGACGCGTTTCTCAGAACTTACCCCTCGCTAAGTGACTGTATTGGGAAGAACAGCCCTTATCAAACCAGATGGAGATTTGTTGCTCTATCTTCTGTGACAGTGAGTGTCTGCTCATCTCATGTTCCTATATCTATGGAAACGCCTAAAGAAAGAAGATCTGGCCAGGCTGTATCCATCTAAACAGAACTAGCAGCTTCTCTGTCTAAAAATGAAATTTAAGTTCTGCCTTACCAGGCTCCCTGATACACTAGGAAACTTGTTTCCTCTTTCTTCTTTCAACTGGAGAAAATTGGAAAGAATTTAAGTGTTTGATTCACTTTTACCTTTACAAAACCTGAAAACTTTGGGGAATTTAGAGCTATAGAATTTCAGAGAGCAGCAACACCAGTGGCACCCTGACTGAGAATCCATTATTAACATACTTTTACCATGATTTGATTGAGAAAATACATAAAGGGAGAAAGGGAGAATGTAAATATAAATTCGGTTAAGCTTTATTACTCCAACAGCAACATTTGAAAAACAGCATGAATCTATGGGAGAAATGTTACTTTTCAAGTCCACAGACAACACCAGAGACCCCTCTATGAAATCACTTGGCATCCCAAAAGCCCTAGGTCAGGAGAACCTCTGATTTATACCAATTATCCGTTTTACAGCTGATGAAATAGAGGCGCAGGATCTTGCTTAAGATTCCCCAGTTGAGTTACTAGCAAAGTTGGAATTGAAATCTGGGTCCCCTGTTTCCCTGCCCTGGGTTCCTTCCCTCCACCATCCTGCCTCCATTTGTTTGGACATGGATGTACACGTACCTGAGAAAAAATCTAGAAGATGCAGAAAATATCCACTTATGGTTCTAGAAAGCCCTTGCTGCCTTCCCCTCATGAGTCTGCCTGTAGCCATTGAGATGTTCCCGAGATGGGATATTTCTGGGGATCTGAGGAAAGGCTCTTCTCTCTGCTGCACGTCCATGCCTCCCCTCTGTTCAGGGCACTGTATAACACCAGGGCTCCTAAATACAAAAGAGGAGAAAGCCATGCAACTAGTCTTTTCAACCAGATGTTTCTGAGACATTAAAGACCAATTAAAAATTAAGAAGTAAAAATAAACAAGAAATTCAATGTTTTTTTAAAAAAAAAAAACTTAGACAAACTCTCAGTGGGATACAGAGTAATATCTAGCAGTTTACTAAGCCCAAAAACGCATTTATGAGCCTCCTCCTGGAGGAGTAGGACTACAATAACATAAGTGAAGGGAAATCAGCATTTTTATGACATGCTGAGCTCAAGTCTTTATTCTTCTTTTGGGACTAAGTTGATTGTGTCTGTATAAAGTGTCTTTCAGAAAGATTATCTCGCCTTTCTCCCCACTTAATAAGAGGTTTGAGTAGAACTAATCAGGAAGTGGAAAATGAGTATTTTGGAAAATTGAGCTTCCACTTTAAGGAACCAACTGAATGTGATGGATGGGCTTTTAATCCATGGATCTCACAGAGATTTAAATAGATATAAGAGTTAGATATTAAAAAGTAAAGAGCCTGTGGAGGAAAAGCAATCTATGGATGTCTACAGATTATGAGAGTGTTGGTGAGGATTTTTAAAATATCACAAAGCAAAAAGGCATCTGAAATTCATGCTCATTTTTGTTTTGGAGACCAGAACTCCGAGAAGAGCAAACTGCCAAAAGAAAATGTTCCCCTGTGTTAAAGGACTCAGCCATTGAGTAGTGGGGCTTGTTAGCTTTTTCATGGCATGAATCTGGTTTAATCAGGGAAAGAGAAAGATATTCAAGATGCTGTATTGGTCTCATCCATCAGCATAGTTTTATAAGTACTGTAATATACACCGTCTACTGTGACAGGGCTATGCTTTGGTTGGACGGCATCTTAAATATCTCCTCTCCAAAAGTTTCTAATTTGCTTTATTGGGAGGTCTCATCCACCAATTGTGAAATATATCTCCAACGTTACATGAAAACCACTGGGAATGTACTATATTAAGCTTATAGTGAATATTATTGGAAGGCATTTGTAAAATGAGAGCTACCCCTGTGTGACCATGGAGGATTTATGGCTTTCCAATAACCAGCCTTTCAGAGTTAAACAGTCCCTCTTCAGAGAAGTGACAAATTGGACATGTTTTGTAGGAGATTTAAAATTTATTTCCTGCTTTTGAAAAATCACTTTTATAATTCTGCTCTGCAAGATTATCTCTTCTCAACCTCACCTTTTTATTCTGTTAAAAAAAAAACATCTTATCCTATCAGATACTCGATCCTATTCTTAGGGTTCTGTATCTCCAGAACCTGAAAATACAGTTCCGTGGAAGTGGGACAAATCTGTCGTTCTGTCACCAGGATTCATAATGAGCTCTTTTCCCGAAAATTCAGCAGGCAAGTAGAACAAAAGGTGGAAGAAAACAGACAGGATAGAGAAGTCTTGGTTTCTGCTTCTCTTTATGCCTCATTTGCCTTGTAAATTTATAGCCTTCTGTGGAAGCAATCTTAAGCAAAACTAATAGTAGGAGACATGTGCTTGAAAATTATTATTGGAATAGCTAGAATCCAAGAAACCTGGAAGCCTTTCGGCAGCATATATATTTATATGTAAAGGGAAATAAATATTCGATTTTTTAGAAAGTCCTCATATATCAAGATCCATTTCTTCTTAATGAAAAGCATCGTGTTGGGCAGGACGCTCCGGAAACCTGCCTTCAGGTTCTGTCTCACTCCACCTGCTACCAGGGTGCAGGAGCCTAGCATCCCATGTTCATTCTCAGCAGCCCTCTGCATCCACCCCCTGGGAATTTCCCTTTGGGTATGTAAGAGAAAACATTTTTCTAGAGGTTACACAATTGGCCTTCCCTCTTCTTTTCCTTCCTCTTTCCTTGTGGCTCTCTTCCTTCCATTCTTCCACAAATGTTTATAAGCACCCCCAGTGAGCCCAGCATTGCCCTATCTGGGGACACAACAGTGAACAGGACACAGTCTTCAAGGAGCTTACAGCCAGGTGAGCGGACAAGTGACCAAGTCCTTCCCCCTCACACGAGGAGTACTGACTAGGACAGAGATGCTTAGGAGTGATTGCCCCCACATACCGTGCTCTGTTGCTTTTGCATTCTATCCTGAAATTTGATACAGAAACTTGAACTTCGATCTAAATCTGCAAATTTAAAAAAACATGACTGCCAAAAGTTCACAAAATTCTTTGGTTAGGTTTTTAGCAACCCACTAAATGATTGCTTTCACTATCCGCTCTTAAAAGATAACATATTTTCTTTCCCCTACCTTTAACATCAATCACCTGAATGATTACTTTTTCCAAATTGCTTTTAAAATGCCTTTTCAGCTATGAGGGGGCCTCACCACTCCTCCGGCTCCCGTCCCCTAGGCCTGCTCTGGCCCTGCGCCCGTGACCTGATTCCTCTCTTCAATGGGCTGCAGCTGCATCCTTATCTTAGGCTTTAAGCTCTCTTTTTTCTTGCATGGATATCATTTCACAAATTTCCAGGTTAGCAAAACTGTGGACTCTGGAATGAGATAGTTTAAATTGGAATCCCTTCTCTATTCCTTACACACAGGGTGACCGTTAGCACCTCAGCTAGCTTGTCTGCCAAGTGGAAATAGCCTCCCTCCTGGACTATTGTGAAGCACTCAGAACAATGGTCAATAAATAGTAGGCGTCAATGGATAGTAGGTGTAACTATCATTATTGTCGTTCAGTGCAAAAATGCGTTAAGTCCTATAGAATTTCCTCTAACGTTTCATATTCAAGTTATTAAGCAGTCAAGAAGACATGCTCAATTTGATAAGTTTTGCTTATCCTCAGAGACTCCAAACTCCATTTGCGTGAAGAAGGTTAATATTTCATTATTTAACTGTAGAGAAAGTCTTGCTCTTATTTTTCTTCATTTCTACCTACTCTCTCCACTACCCTTGAACCTATTCTCTATTTTAACAAGTTCTACTAAGCAACAAAGAGGCCATGGAAGTGGGCAGGGTTGAAAAACCAGTGAGGACCAATATACACTTGATGCCAGGCCCTTGTGGTACCTGGACTCAACTCTAAAGGGATTATTTAACTAAACTGTTGTGTCTCCTTGCTTTCCCCTGGGATCTCCAGGAATAGTTCAGAAATCAGAATCCAGACATCCATATTATTTTTCTTTCTCCTTCCTACTTTCCAAGCATTATATTTTTAATGACCTTTGTCTTCACTCAGAAAAAGAAATGTGACTCATGAGCACGTCCCTGTTGCTCAGCAACTGCGTATGAGCCAGCTTTGGGTCGGGCAGAGCAGTTGCCTTTAGGGCCTGTTATATTCACTCAAAACGTAATATCAGGATCAAAAGGAGATTGACAGGAAGGTAGATGCTGGCTCGGGAGAAGGGAAAACTAGTATTCAGCACTGCCCAGCAGAGGAATGGGCTGCCCCCGCAGTTAGTGAGTCCTCTGTCCCTGGAGGTATTCAAACAGGGATTCCCTCCTGACTTTTTTCCATTTTTTCTACATTAGCATGTATAATCCTGAGAAAGTAACATTTAAGTGCATAGAGAAGAACCCAGATAATCCAAACCTAATGACTTCAATTAACAATATTACTAATTCACAAACTAGGTAAGAAACAAAACTGCCATTAACTTGTCTTTAATCCAAGAAAAATGGTTTCCATAGTATGCGCAAGACATTATGCCAGGAGTTACAGGAGGATTCAAAGAATGTTAACTGAGGTTCCTTATTTGGGAGTTGTAAAGAAAGAGCAAAAATACATGGAAAGTTAAGCAATAATACAGAGATAATATGCCTTTCAGTATAGTGACATATATTGTTGGTTGGTGACCACATGGATGGCTCAGTAATAAATGCTATGCCATTGGAGAGGAGGGAGCTGGGAGCTGCAGGACCTAATTGCAGATGGTACCTTAGTCTGTTTGGGCTGCCGTAACAGAATACCACTGACTGAGTGGTTTAAACAACGGACATTTTTCTCATGGCTCTGGAGGCTGGAAGTCCAAGATCAGGTGTCAGCAGGTCTGGTTTCCTCTGAGGCCTCTCTCCTTGGCCTGCAGATGGCTGTCTTCTTCCTGTGCTCTCACATAGTCTGTACTCTGTGCATCTGTCCCCTGGTGTTTCCCCCGTGTCCTCATCTCCTGCTCTTATAAGGACACCAGTCAGATTGGATTAGGGCCCACCTAACAGCCTCATTTTAACTTAATCACCTCTTTAGAGACCCTGTCTCCAAACACAGTCACACTCTGAGGTGCTGGGGGTTAAGTTTTTAATATAGGAATTTGGTGGCGGTGGAGAGAGGACTCAATTCAGCCTGTAGCAGGTGGCATTTTGGAGAACGTGAGAATAAACTATATCTCTAAGAAATGGGATAGGGGCTGGATGGGTGGGGAGATGGGAGAGGGAAGTGGGGGAAACACTGAACTCACAGAGACAAACTAGGGCACACATGGGATTTCTTCTTTTCCTGAACAAGCCTTCAAGACTAACAAACCCTTTTTTCCTTTTCAGAAGACGAACGCAAATCATTCCTGGCAAGAAATGCTCTCACCAGCCCTGACTGGGGGAGTGACTGTAAGTTGACATTTCAGTGACACTATTCTTTGGCTTTGTGGGGCTAGGCAGAGTAACAAGTTGTAAAAGCATTACTGAAGTGAGGAACAGGGACAGAGGCTGTGCCCACCGCCACATATGTCCATGGGTTTACATTTCGTGATCCACGCCAGCCTCACCATTGATGAAGCATTACAAACAGCCGCTCACGACTGGACAAGTTGTGGTCGCTCTCCATAGATTTTACTATCTGTTTAAAATTCCTGCCCTCCTCTTCTATTCTGACTAATTTTTAGTTTGTTTTCTGTTTTCTGGAACAGATTGCATTTCATGTTGCATTCCATTTTCAATAAATTTCGATTTAGTAGGACTTCAGGGTCCAGAAATTCTTTTGGATGTTATGGAGGCTATTTATTGGAGCCTGGATTTTTATTAGTTTTCTTAAAATTTACTATAACCAAAAAAAAAAAAAACCCAAAATCCAAAACCTTCTCCCCTTTCTTCTCCTCCTCCTTTTTTCATTTGAATGTAAATAGAATCTATTTATCCAGGAAACTCTTACTTCGCATTCCATAATTTGGGGACTGTGCTGGAATACAATACTATTTTCCCCTGCAGAAGATTTACTTTCTTTTCTCCATTTCTTCTAAATTCAGGGATTGATACGACCATCAGTTCTATTCAGATTATGGAAATCCAGCAAATAATAGATCATCGATATTGCAGCAGAAGCCTCGGGTGCAGGTGGGTAAGCCTTGCCATTATGCCCCTGGTTGTTTCTGCAATTTACCCAGGGCCCTGGGTTTTTGAGCCTGCAATGAAAGCTAAAGCTACGTGGTAAAATCAGTGTGTGCTTACATTGCTCCTTAAGTGAAAACACATTTGTTACACGGTGGACGAGGGAATCATAAAACGGTTGGTATTAGCAAATGTCAATAAACCCTGGCCCCAATGATTCCAGTCTCCTGATTTAATGGATACGTCCAAAGCAAAAAGCCTGGGAGCAGCTCTGCGCTGACTCTCTGAGGGCACATACCAGAGGCACAGAGCTGCTAGTTAATTTTGTAGACAAGAAAGACGTTGTTACTGATGGCTCCAAGTTATAAATGAGCTGACGTTTGTGTATTTTAATAACAAGGGGATGTCATTATTTTAATTGCTGAAAAAATATAGCTTATCTTAGCTTTTTCAGTTAGGAGGAAAAAAATCAGATATTGCAAAAATTATCAGCAACATCCATCTCTAGTGTATGCCCTGTCTCCTGTATCAAGGTAATGATATATCTAGAGCCAGAGTGCAAGCACAATATGCAAGTTGTAGGTATTAAGAATGGGACTTATTTTTCTTAATTTGGTAAGTATTTATTGGGTGTCTGCTAGGTTAAAGGCAAGGCCTGTATTTTGAACTGGTGTCACAAATCCTATGGCTTTTGAGCCTTATTTCTTTTTTAACCTGGTATAACTTAGGCTTTAAGTTGATGGTCCTGAGTTATAAAAGTCACCTGTATGGTGCTTTATGATTTGTTTATGACCTCTGCATTTATTATCTCATTGAATTCACACAACATCTCTATGGGGTTGGTTTTATTCATCCCCATTTTGTAATTAAGTTTCAGTGAGCTTGAAAAAGTTTGCTTAAGATCACCCGTCTAGTAAGTGAGTGTCAGAGACAGATAATTAATGTGGTAGGGAAATATAATGAAGAAGAGCAGGATAATTCAGGTTCAAATCCCAGAACTTTGACAAGATGTTTATTCTCCCTGCATAACCAGTTCTTGTCTATAGGGTGGGGATTCTATCAATCCAGTTGGGTTGTTGTGAGCATGTAAATATTGGGAGCAAATGAATCCCACTTATCTATGCTTCCCCCACCTGATCCCACCCAACACAGATCTTTCTATTTTTTCTATACATCCATTCGCTGAAATAATACTGTTCTCAAGTTGGTATCCACATAGCATGCATATTTTTTTTCAGTTTTATCGTGATATACATAACAAGTAAAAATCACATATATTCAGGGTGTACAATGTGATGTTTTGTTTTGATATACCTATACATTGCAAAATGCCAGACCTTTTGATTTCTTTTATTTTTGCTTTCACATTTTTAACAACTGAGTTTAGTATTATATAAAGAAAATCTAAAATGACCAACTCCCATTTTGCTGATTTAACTGATTTTAAGTTGTTTCTCCATATAATTTGAGAGAACTTTTGTTAAATACAACATGCCTTGTTGCAGGCGTTTTTCATTAAAATATGAATCAAAGAAAATTCCCTCTTATCCAAATATCTCTTAGAGAGTGGCGGGGAGTCCATGTATAAGTGCTCATCTTGCAATATTCTCCATTACTAAATGGTAATTAGAACTATGCAAATTTTAGCGGATTCACATTCTAAAAGTACATATTTCCTGCTCATGTTGCTTAAAAAGAAGTGATTTATGGTAGAAAAACTGGTATTTATTATTTCCAATCCTCCTTTCCAGGGAGATTGTTAGTTTGTGACCTTTGCCTCTTTGGCTTCTGAAATCTGTATCTCCTTAAAGGAAACTGAAGTCATTTCCTATGTGCATTTGGGATTTGACTTTCCATTATTTTTTTCTGTGTGTTCTAAAAAACTATAAATCTTTGTGATACATTTTATATTAAGACCTGAAAGGGATCACTCTGAAATTTGACAGGTATATCTTGAAAAACATAAAACTATATATACCAGGTTAAACTCGGTTTTCTGTATTTATTATTTATTATACCATATTTCACAGTTTACATAGTGTATGATGAATGGCAAAAAAGCCTTTTGAAGCCTTTCCTGCATATTTTAATTTATGGTTTTATTTTTTTTCATAATTAGGTCTGGAAATTACAATTACAATATTCCTGTTAATAAGCACACACCCACCAATGTCAAATTCTCTCTGGAAATAAAGTAAGTTCATGGCTATAAAAAAATTCCATTTTTATCATAATTAAGGAGCAAGTCTGAATTGACTTCACTTCTTGACCAGTAAGTTAGGAAGTAGAAAGCTGTCAGTTCATGATAACTAGTGACAGATTGAGAGGTGGGCCTGTTGAGGGACGGGCTCTCAGAATGAGGGCTGGGATTCCTCCTGGGAATGGAAAGGCTCTAGACTGTACACTCAAGCCTGCCAAATGGGAGTGACTCTGGTTTGATGCTCACAAGCTGCAGCCTTCCCCTGGCTGTCTCCCTTTGCACTGGGATGGGAACAAGAGTAATAACATGGGCCCCAGATGGGGGGTGCTGCACATTTTGGTGAGTTCCTGGTAGCAGTGCTAATGCAGACACCATGCCTTTTTCTCAGGACAGAGAAAATAAAAGGAGCCAGGGTTTGCATTGGGCAGACCAGGGTTCAAATGTTCTGTCACATACTCATGCCGTGATGTTGGAGAAGACATTTATTTTCTCTGAGTTACCATTACTTCATTTGTAAAGAGTATTACATCCTACCATAGCATGTACAGCTGCTCGGGGAATTATTGTTAATAATGGTGAAATTAATGACAACCATTTGCTGAGCACATACCATCTGCCAGACATGGTACAGTTTAATACTGGGTCATATAATCCTCACCATAACCACAACAACCCTCTTAGGTGGGTATTTTTTCTCTAGTTTATATGCTTCAGATGGGAACACTTGGACTTAAAGTTTCAGTACATGTCAAAAAATGCATCTTGAAATTCTCAGCTTGTGAGTGGTGGAGCTGAGCTTTAGATCCAGCCCATGTTTTGAATTATCATTGTCTGGCCTCCCCAGTGGGGTGTAAGGACATTGCCCTTTCCTAACACATAGTAGGCACTCAATAAATGGTAGCTTTTATTATGACCACCTTTCCTCCAAAATCACAAAACTGTAACTTTACATATTCTTATCAGACATTTTAAATGATTATGGTACTTTAAGATTTCCACTCACTTCACTCAAAAATCATGCAGTGAGCTGCTCACCATAAAGATAGATGGTTTTATTTTGTGCCTCCTGATTTTCGTCTCTTCTTCTCTCCCCTCTCCGCTTTCTTCTATTCTCTGCTTCCTATTCTTTCTCTTTTCTGTCGCCTGCTCTCTCCCTCTGCTCGTCCAGTTCTGTCCTTCCTCCTGTCACTCACCACACTCCCGTCTCTTCCACCATCTCTCTCAGGCTTCCTACTCCTTTTCCCATCAACTTTGCCTCTACGAGGAGCTAGTGACACTCAGCCCAACTGCTTGCCTTGGGAAGGTTTCTTTCAAGCAGCTAGTATTTTATGACTCAGAACTTACCATATTTCAAGGCAGAGCAAAAGCTAAATGTACTATTTTTTTTTTTTTTTTTTGAGACAGAGTCTTACTCTGTTGCCCTGGCATCATCATAGTCCACTGCAACCTCAAACTCCTGGGCTCAAGAGATCTTCCTGCCTCAGCCTCCTGAGTAGCTGGGTCTACAGGCGCATGCCACCACATCCAGCTAACTTTCCTAATTTTAGTAGAGACATGTCTCACTCTTGCTCAGGCTGGTCTCGAACTCCTGAGCTCAAGTGATTCTCCCGCCTCAGTTTCCCAGAGTGCTGGGATTACAGGCATGAGTCACTGCTCTGGCCTCTAAATGTACTATTCTTATGAGCTAAACGCACTATTGTTTAGCACTCCGTGAGTAACCTGAAAAAACATTTTCTTATTCATTCCTAGCTTTCAATGGAAGGAAATAAGATTATATGCTAGGTCCCCCGCAGTGACAAAAGATCACCTTCAGGGGGATGAGCCACTAAATCAGACCTTTTAGTTTACAATTAATTTTTCTCATACTGGTGATTTGAAAACAACACATGCACTCAACTGAGATTGTAGGTTGTCCCCACTTGTGCAAAAGGATTGTTTCCAAAGGCAGATGGATCTCATCCTCTTGATGATAATTATCGAGTCAACCTCCAGAGAAGAAGCAGCATCCTTTCTTGCAGGCTTTCTACTCTGATAGCTGGTGATATCTATTGCAAATCACTCCGAAACTCCTACCTGTATGTATTTGCTTTGTTGTTTCAAACCACATGTATTCAGACCATGAGATTACATAATCTACAATCTGGGAAGCTTCGGATAAATGCAAATTCAGTCAAAAGGGAAGATATATATCCAAAAATTATTTAAAATCTATGGAGATAAGAAGTTCTAATCTCACATTAGTTGTGAGATGATTTAATTGTCATGAGATTAGGTTTTAGAAACCATCATATGCTATTTCATTGTCATCTGAGATTGGGTTTCTTTTTGTAATAATGAGATGTGAGCTAGCCTATTGGCATCAGTGAGCTTTATGCAATTAAGTGCCTATTGTGAGCTTTGAATGGATTTCCAGGTCACATTCCCATCAGTTCCTCTTCTTGCCAAGGTGTGGCCTATCAGAAGTTGGTAACTGCTTCTCCATTTGCCCTTTCTTTCCTTTGTCTCTCGAAGCACAACAGAGCCATTGATAGTCTTCCAGTGCAAATTCACCCTTGGAAATATATGTTTCTATA
This sequence comes from Avahi laniger, assembly GCA_963575035.1. NCBI lineage: Eukaryota > Metazoa > Chordata > Mammalia > Primates > Indriidae > Avahi > Avahi laniger. The sequence continues at coordinate 71,569 of CAUYSK010109124.1, read as the reverse complement.
GTAAAAGGGAAGCCAAAGGGATCCAGAGCCACGAAGAAGTCTCCCAGGAGATGACACAGGTAATGTTTTCTGGCTCCTCAGCATTATGTCCCTGTTCCAGTAGAATTGTGGCTTCTGTTCCCTACCAAGAGAGGGATGCACGAGCTAAATGCCTGTGTTTCCCCTTGTTGACTGGCCCTGGTCGCAGGGGTGGCCTCAGCATCTTCCTTGGGTCCCTAAGAAGCTGCAGACTGTCCTAGTGACTCCTTTTAAAAGCTGTTATCCCAGATACCTCTCCTGCAATTACTGAGGAAATGCTTTCTCAGCCTGGACTCTTTCAAATTGAGTGTAAAATGTGGTTATGAAATGGATCTCTCTTTCATTCATTATTTAGGGATTTCAGCACATTTGGAACCTCCCTGTAGCCCAATTCTCTGACAGTGTATACCATTTCCGTGTGGCGGCGCCGGTAAGCTTGCTGTTTTCTTTTTCTTTTCAGCCAGAAAGAAATGGACCAATCAATCAATCACTTTAACTGTAGTTAATTTTTATGTTAATCTTTCTTTTTTTTCTCTTGTTCTGACAGGATTTAGCTGACTGTTCAACTGATCCCTATTTTGCTGGGATATTCTTCACAGATTACTTCTTTTACTTCTATCGACGTTGTGCCTAATTTATTCAAGTTTGGGGACTTTACCACGGAAAAATACCCAGAAATACAGTTAACGGAAACTGATATCCTCTTGCAACTTCTTTTTCATAAAATATCCACATTTATTGCTGAAAGACTTTTTCAGGCTTTGGCTTCCAACAGTTTTGAGACATTAATGAGGAGAATAAAGTGTTTGTTGAAACCGGAAATAATGTGGTATTTGATTTTGCAGTGACTATGAAAAAAACATTTCTTAGAGTAAACAGTACTGTTGGATTTGAAAATACTATTTCTGGTATTAAAGAAGCTATGAGGTCAAAATAAGCAGGTCTAGCTCTATTTTGTATTAATGCATCTTAAAGCTTTTGAGAAAAAACAAAAAGGCCATATCAGCTTGGACCTATTAAACATAGACTGTCAAGAATGTGTGATGTGGTGTGTGGGGAGTTGTGTGTGTGTGTGTCTATTATATACACACATACACTAGAGTATAGAATGTAGCTTGCCAATGAAATGGATTTAAAAAAGGAACAAAGAAAGAAATAGTTTCAATTCTGCTTTGCAATGCTTGATGGACACTAAACTTTCTCTGTGGATAGGATATGTCCCCTTGAGAAGATGGAAACTCCTATGACTTGGAGCCCACTGGAATTATTCAAACTAGCCAATCCCAGGCCTGCTTACACCGCCTTGCTGGTTCCTTCCCTCCGACTCCATGATAAAGGCTCTTGTCCACAGTTCTTTCCTCTCCTGCCTTCTGATTGACCCTGGCACTGTTCCATGTGGTCCCCTGGGGTATGTCATGCCCCCTTGTTTGGGAACTGTGAGTAGTAAACTACTTTTTTGATAACAATCATCTCCTGATTTGTTGGTCTGGCTATACCTTAAATTTTCTATTAATATATTATATTTTAGAACATGGAGAGCCAAGCCACTCTCACTCTAGTCCCAGGTAACAGGGCTGATGAATGACTGGCCTTCCCTTATATTGCTGTTGTTTCCTGGATTAATTGGGATGAGAATATTTGATTTTTTACCTTCACGGTGGTAATCAGCAGTAATATCATATCTTCCTCTTCCTTATTTTCAGATATTACTAAATATGTGCCATGTGGATGAAAATTAATTGTGAGACTCCAACAATTAAGAAAAGAAAAAATATCACTCTTGCTCTTACAGAAGGCATCTTAAAATAAACATATTAACATGAAGGGAGTTTAACCCAGTAATTAGGAGCTGAGACTCAGACAGTGCTAGACTCAGACAGTGCTGAGTTCAAATCCTGACTTTATCTGTGTATCCTCCAGCAGGTTATTTTACTTTCCTAAGCCCCAATTTACATAATAGGACAGTGAGTATCTACAACAGACAGGATTAAATGAGATAAACTATGTAAAACACAGACAGATAGGTTCTAAATAAATATGAGTCATTATTGTTATATTTTCATAGAACAGAATCATTATAAAGATTGCAGTGGGATTATAAAGGGATTGAGTAACTAAATATACTTACATAGAAGCATTTTCATCAACTATAAAAACCAAACTGCAGATAGAGCATATGCATGTGTATCACGTAGGGTTTATATTTTTTTCTATATTTGAAAATTGTTTTTCCTTTTACTAATGGCAAAATATTTGTAGAAAATGTAATAAGGTAGTTAATTCGTAGCAGGAGTATTTCAGGATTTCTCTGGTTTCTTAGATTCGAATTCAAATTTGGTTCTCCCAAGTTGTAGGATCAGCCTGTCCCAGCATGACTTCGGTCTAGATACTGGAGTTTTACCCCATTTTTAAATAAGATCCCAGGTTATTGGTATGGAAGAGAGTCTACTGAGTTGACTCTTCTCCAAATAAAGAAATATTTGTCAGCAGCAGAGATACAAGACTTCTTTTCAGCACATACGTCCCATGTTCTTTTTCATGTACTTATATTCAGGGTAATATGGGGGTTTCAGATACCTAATATATTGATAGTTCAGTAATATTGACTATGAGGGGATTTCTATAAAATGAGTACTGTTTTCCCATTAAATTCCATTAAAAAACTGGAAGTATTTTTCCCACAGAAAAATCTACAGGAGATTGTGTTGAGAGCCTTCAGAAAGAAAAGAGTTAAGGTAGTGAACAGACCTATGGCATCCGTGGCATGCTGGGATTAGTTAAGCCTATTGGGAGAACAGACTTTGCTGGAAGACTCTCTTTGTATTTGCAGCACTTTCCCAGTTGTGAGAGGTCAACTGTTGACCATGCTGCCTCAGGCCAAAAGTCTTTTCCTTATGCCAGAGAATTTTCTGACTTTCCACTGGACTATCCCCAAACTCAAGTAAATTTAAATGTCTGTACGTATCTCCTCCCAAAACTCATAACCCCAACTTAATCATGAGCAAAACATCAGACAACTGCCACCTGAGAGACATGCTACAAAATGCCTGACCAGTACTCCTCTCGACTGTCAAGGTCGTCAAAAACAAAGTCTGAGAAACTGTCACGACCAAGAGGAGCTTAAAGAGACATGATGACTAGACGTAACGTGGTATCCTGGATGGGACCCTGGAACCGAAAAGGACGCTTAGGTAAAAACTAAGGAAATCTGAATAAAGTATTAACTAAAGTATGGAATATGGACATTAGTTAATAATTATATATCAGTATTAATTCACTAATTGTGACAAATATACTGTACTAATATAAGATGTTAATAATAGGGGAAACTGGGTATGAGGTTTATGGAAACTCTGTGTACTACTATCTTTGCAATTTTTCTATACATCTAAAATTGCTCTACATTAAAAAGCTTATTTTCTTAAAAGTCATAAAAAATGTCCAAAGGAGCTGGTCTGAAATATCACATGCTCCCACCAGATGCTATTTGTGATAACGTAAGTTCAAGTTCATCCATGTATCATTTTTTAATTTCAGGTCGTTTGAAGTATCTTAGTTCCCTGCTTTGCCAATTATTTAAGGTCAGATTCTGTATATCAATTTAATTATCCCCAAATATTGTAGAGTATTATAAAATCATCATATAACATAAACAAATAGAATTACAATAATTGTTTCATGAGTTATTTGTTTTTGTTTTATCTGAAAAGCTGCTAGTGTTGACATAGTTCTAATAAAGGTATTCAAACAAGATTTTGAGAGCCGAACACAGTAGCTCACACCTGTAATCTCAGCACTTTGGAAGGCTGAGGCAGGAGGATCACTCAAGCCCAGGAATTGGAGATTACAGTGAGCTATGATCAAGTCACTGCCCTCCAGCCTGGGTGACACAGTGTGACCCTGTTTCTTAAGAAAAAAGATTTTTTTTTAAACAACTGAACCGTAAAAATTCACTTACAACAAACAATTGGCATGTGTTCAACCTTCCAGCATTTTTTAAACAAAAGCACGCTATAGTGCTCATAACCTACCTCTTTTTCTATTTTTATTTTAGTTTATTTTTCCTGTACAATTTTTGGATTTCAACTTTAGTGACTGATTACTAACAATACATTGTGAGTCATGAAACTGAAGACCTTCAAAAGAAAAGCAAAAAAAGAATTCTGTTGGCAGTTTAAGCACTTTCACAGACCTCTCATTTGATTCTCACGGCAACCCTGTGATGTTATGAGTGAGGGAAACTATTCATATTTCCCCATTACACAGATAAAGAAACTGAGGCACAGAAAGATTAAGCAAGGACAAGAGGTGAGCCAGGTTTTCTGGTGCTAAATGTCATCCCTTTCTGCTGCACTGCTTCCCTCACCCTTTGAGAACTGTTTCCATTCTTCTTGACTCTTTGGAGCTTGTAAGAGACGACTCTGCTATTGACCCACTGAGAAAGCATAACACACTAATGGCTCTGATAGTGATATTTCTTCAGGCTTCTTAAGTTGATGGGATTTATTAAGGGCCATTTAATCATAACACAAAATAGGGGGAGGGCAGAGGGACACAGATGAGTGGAATCTCCTGTCACCAGCCACTAAGTTACATCTCCTTAGATTGTGCCAGAGCTTAACAGCTCACTTAAGAATGCCGAATATCAACCTCACTCTGAGAAACGCTTCGGTGAAATCTTTACTTGGCAAAGCTAAAGGTGTTTTGGCTTTCATTTCTTCAAGGGCATGTGTCATTGATTTTTGTGTCTGATTCTAAAGAGCCAATTGAGTTCCGAGGAAGCATCCAAGGATTTGGAATCCTTTTTGATCAGCGGTTGTTTAAAGCTCGTCGAAGTGCAGCTTCAGAGACTTCCAATTTACCCACAGCATTAAGCATGCAACTCCATCTCTTTTTGGTTGGATTCTGTGAATGGGAAAGTGCTTGTCAGTTCTTAAGACACATAACTGGAGAAGGGATGGGTGCCAAAGATCACAGTCTCAATCCTTCAGTTTCTTTATGGCTCCACACAAATATAAAATGAGATCATTTTTTAGAAACATTCGGATAACACATCTTCAACCAGAGCTGAGTTCTCAAGCCATTTTTAGCTGCACCAGTCTGATCTACTGTTTAAACGTAAAAATAACTGGGATGAGAACCAAACTCAGGGTCAGGAGACTTAAGCCTAGTCCTGGCTCAATAACGTGTCATTGTCGTGGTCTCGAATAATTGACTTAACGTCTATAGGTTTCATTTTCCCAATTGAAAAATTGGATTCATAATAGTCCTGATCATCACTAAGAGTTTTCGTGAACACTAAATGAGATATTTATGTGAAATCTCTTTGTAAAGTGGAAGATGCTGTATGAATTCAGGAATCATTAAGAATGGTCTCTGGGAAGACATTATTTTGAATGAGTAATTGGAAATTTTCTTCATTTAATGAGTTTCAGTCCATTATGCCTAGGGTAAGTTAATTACATTTCTATCTACCATCTTCTTTACCTGGAAAACATGCTGCCTGGCATATAACAGATGATCAATTAACATTTATTTATTTATTTGTTTTTGCCAAGTGCAGAATAATGTTTTATTGATGCATTTACATTTAGTTTTATTTTATTAATTTAGGTTCAGTTAACATTTATTAAGTGAAAAGTGGGTAAATAGACACAATTTTCTTGTAAAATTGTAAAATGGAAAGCACCATACTATCTGGAGTGTGGCAAAACGGCACACTGAAACAGACCTGAATTCCTCTCTCACTGTGATTTTTTTTATTGCTACTATTTGGAATAATAGGATAATTATTGTATCATTATTATTATTTGGAATAATAAGGTTATTATCCTCTTTCCTGAGCACATTTAAAACACCTCGAAATGACTTCCCATAGAAACTAGAAAATCAAATGGCCTATTGTCTTTCTGTTAGAGGATTCCAGAATGCTGATAGCTACAGCTTATTATTCATTATTTATATTTATGCTGCTGCCTTTAATTCTGTTCAGCACAACTGCATAAGTATTTAAATTAATTGCAGATTAGTTGTAAGGCATGTAATGAATGTTTCATATTATCTCCAAACATTGAATGCATTATGTCAGTAATTAGGCTGCCGCAGTATTTCCCCTGATGTCAGTTGTAAGCTCTCAGGCCAGACATCCTATTCCGTTACTAAAAAACCTTTCCTTTTCAGTGTGGACATTCTTCCCAGGACAGGTAACCTGCGGCCTTGGGGCCACATGTGGCCTTCTGGATCCTTGACTGCAGCCTCTTGACTGAATCCAAATTTTACAGAACCCAACCCATGGATTTGTTCTATGAAGTTTGGATTTAGTCCAGGGGCCACACTCGGGGCTCTGGAGGGCCCCACGTGGGCTTGAGGCCTCTAGAATTATCTGGAATTACCTACAGAGAAGCTACTCAAGGTTATGTTAAAAAGAAAAAGGTTCATAGTCCCTTCCTGGAGGTATTTAAAAAAACCCAACCAACCAACCAGCAAAAGAAAAAAACCCCACACTCCAATGTAAATGGTCCTTTACATATTCAGCCCCTGAGCTCTGTAATAGTTTGTTCATTTTTATTCACTTACTCATTTACTCATTCGCTCACTGAGCAAACATTTGTGGAGGACTTTCTATGGGCCAGACTCTGCATATGGTGCTAGGGTACAAAAGAAGCGGGCATCCTTCCTGACCTTTTTGAGACATCATGGACTAGCCAGACAGCCACACTGTCCGCCATCACACTACTCGAACAGCCCGTAGCTGTGGCGCTGGCTCTGTGCTGTAGGAGTACAGGGAAGAGGTGATAGATGCTGCCTCTCAGGTAAGTGAGAAGGAGGATAGAAGGCAGGAAAGGGGAGGCTTTAAGCAGAAAGAGACATCTAGGCCATCTAGGTCTAAAAGGATGATAAGGGTTTTGGAGTTTCTGTTAAACAGAGAAAAGGATAAAGGTATAAGTTACATATGAATCAGCTTTTTTTGTGAGAAAGAATTTGATTTTAAGTTCATCAGGAATTGCAAAGTGAGTAATTCCCAACCCCACCCACCTTAGCCAGCTCCTCTGCCAGCTGACCTTCTTACAGAAGTATTCTTGTTTCTGAAAGACACCAGTTCCTTTCCTCAGCTCCAAGAGCCAGCCATCTGCCCCAGGAGAGTCAAGGAAACTGTGGGAAAAGCAAAACAGTTAGGTGGGGCCCGGGATGACTCAGTGAGCTGGCAGTGAGCCTGTGGGTGGGGAGGCTGAGCCTCCTGACAGTGACTGATTATTCATCAACAGGTACTGTTCCCTCTTTGTGCTGCCATAGAGAGAAAATCTGTTTATTGAGCAAGGGCCATAAGTCTTTTGGTCACTCTGCCCATTTTTAAATATAAAAGGTTTTCCTTTCAAAAGAAAGTTTATTTCTCATTTTTAAGTCTCAGGTGCTCGTGGTGGGAAGGGCTGGGAAAAGTCCTCTCAGCATTCCTTCCCGCTTCTCTTGGTAGCAGTGCCCTGGTTTTTCTTTCAGTGAACTACCATGCCCTCATTCTCAATCTCTGTGAATCAAGTGAGTCTGATAGCTTCCCCTCATTCTGCAGAAGAACGCGTGACTGAGGCACGCCCTTGGCAACAGTGATTGGTTTAAGGGTAAGCATGTGACCAAAGTTAGGTCAATCAGAACCAGCCCTAGGAGTTTGACTGAAACTATAAGCAAAGAGTGGCTCTCTTTGTGAATTATTAAGCTGGTAGGAATAAGCTTGGGGCTTCTGGGGACCCCCTTACCACCATGGTGAACCATCTGCCAGAGAATGGAGCCAATATAAAGGAAAGCAGAGCTGAGATGTGAGAAGGACAGGTTTCTAAGCCAGATATGTCCCCATGGGCAGTTAGGTGGAATAGTACATTTCCATTTTGCTTTAGCTAGATTGAATTTGGATTTTGCCACATGGCCAAAACAATTTTGATGAATATTAGCCCATATCAAGACTCTTTAAACACTTTCCACATAGGATGCCCTACTGACTGATTCCAGATCCTGATACCTTGTTTATGAGGGTGTTGGTTATTATTCAGGGTTTGGGAGGTGGCACATGGAGCTGCACTTGCCAGGCTGTTTACTTCTTCCTCCTTTCCCTAATAGCTTCTAAATCCTAAGTGAAAATCAAAGACAAAGCTAATGTCATATTTGTATGGTGCTTTCATTTTACAATTTTACAATTATTTCTCTCTTCTGATTTTTTTTTGCAAGTAACAAAAACTCAAAGTAACTAATAAATGGTAGGCTTATTATATAAGAATACAAAATTACATACCAAATGTTGGAGGTATAACCAACTTTCATGGGAACTAGATAGTCACCATAGGTGAATCTCACCATCTCTCTTTCTTTTGAACGCAGTGGTCCCCAACCATTTTGGCACCAGGGACTGGTTTCATGGAAGACAATATTCCATGGACTGGGGTTGGGGATGGTTTTGGGATGATTCAAGTGCATTATATTTATTGTGCAGCCAAACCTCTTTGCAAATGGTAATCTGTATTTGCAGCCACTCCCTAGGTCTAACATCACCGTCTCAGCTCCACCTCAGATAATCAAGCATTAGATTCTCATAAGAAGCAAGCAGCCTAGATCCCTCGCATGTGCAGTTTACAGTAGGGTTTGCACTCCTATGAGAATGTAATGCCTCTGCAGACCTGACACTACCTTATGTGGTGATGCGAGCAATGGGGAGTGGCTGTAAATACAGATGAGAATTCATTCACTTGCCTGCCACTCACCTCCTGCTCTGCAGCCTGGTTCCTAACAGGCCACAGACGAATACCAGTCCTCAGCCTAGGGGTTGGGGACCACAGCTTTAGGGGACCACATGGCATCTTGCCTGCTTCTCTTTGAAAGGCTGCTTCATTCTTCCTTCTTCAGACCAACTTTTCTTGCACTCATTACAGCTATTCCAAAATGTAGTCTTGGACCCCAAGACTCCATCAACTTCCAGCTTGGTTTTCTAGGGCTAAATGACTCAGTCTTTCAAATTTTAAATTCACGTGAAAGAGAATCTGACTGGTTTAGCCTAGCTCAGCTATCCACCTAGGATTTAATCAGCTATTGCTAGGGGAAAGGGTCATGCGGTCTACAGGGCTGCCCCTTTCAGGCTGTGGTGGTGGTGGATAGATTCTCTGAGTGGGGAGTACGGGAGGGAAGAAAATTATAAGCACCTTCAGTACAGTCTCTTTATCTCATTTGAGTTTCATATTTCTGAGAGGCAGAAATTATTATTACTCACATTCCACAAAGACTTAGGGTACGCGAATCGTGTGAGGCTGTGCAGCTAGGAGGTGACAATCGTAAGGTCTTAAACTGAAGACTTTTCACTTCAGATTTCAAGTGGTTTCTTCAGCACTATTCTGTCTACTGTGACATAGTCTCACTTTGCTGAGCATCACAAATAGATATAGTCTTGACTTTAAGGATTTGTTTTAATAGCACTAACTGATTATTTTAAAGAAAACATTAGCGGTGATCCAGAAAGAGAAAGTTGAGGAAGAAAATCTGAACTACAAATCTTGGATGATACATTGCTATCTGTTAATGAAGAGGAGAGCAAGAGTGAAAATTCTGTGAGGAAAAGTTCAAAGGAAAACACAGTTGGAGAATAGTGACCCTGTGCCTGGGGCAGATGTATGGCTCCCTGGCCACCAGAGGTTTTGGCAGTAGTTAAGATGGCTGTAACTTTGAGTCCTAACTGAGGTTTGAGTGCTAAATGCTGCCAACAGAATGTTGGTTCTTGTTATTAAGTGTCCTGTCTGGGTCTTCTGTAAGTATGGATATAGCGGAATGTCAGATGTATAGCTCATGTTCCCACAGAGTTAGGCCTTTCTATTCTATCCTTTATTTCCCATATTCCACCAGACTTAGGGTGGAGAGAGGAAAGGAAAAATTCATTAATGCAAACACAGAATTGTAAAGTTCACATTGCAAAATTTGTCTCTGTTGTGACCTGCTCTGCAGGACTCATCCTCCTCTCTCATCCCACAGCTCTCAAATCCTACCTAAAACAATTCTGAGAGTCCCTGAGAGTCTGTCATTGGTTGTGGTATGACAGTTGCCTTCTTCTCTTTCTCTCTTTTGTGGCTCCTTAGGAAGTTATCTTTGGTCACTACCACTGCCAAACTTAGTGACTCACTCATTGACACTTACCAAAAATGTCACAAATAGCTGCTCAGGGTCCTCCTGTCACTGGCCATCAGTGTCCATGACTTGGTGGCCTCTGCCAAGCCTGTGTTGAGGGCTCCATCTGCCATCACTGGCACATGAGGTGTCAGTGCCTCATCCTCCACGGGGCCTGTGTTAAGGCAGCTCTTTAGTTGGAAGTCTCCTCTTCCTAGGATTCAGCCTTGATTGAATTCATGCTGCTTGGATCAGGGGATGGTCTGAAAGTTGGACTTTACCGTATTATGCATATCTCCTTTCTAGAAGCTGTTTTTGTCTTACAGCCAAGCTATAGATCTCTATTTGCTTCCCCTGGGATGATCCCTTTGATCTTTCATGTAAAAAGTCCCTGGAAACTCACCCCATGGCCAGGTATGCTTGAATCCTAGGTGAATATAGATTTTAGAACAAAATACAAACAAGTACATGTGAATATATGAGCACCTTCTGACAAATTTTCCAATGTTATCAAATAGGTTTTTACATAATCATACCTCTGAGGGAGAGTAAAAGCAACTCCTATCGGACCATTTGGAAAAGCAAATGTATCCCAGGACACACATAGCTCCCTACCTTAGCTCCCATGTTTCTGGGCTTTGGTGGATCTTCGTGATCCAGGCAACTCTATATCTTACACCCAGATAGCTGGTGCTCAGCAGCTAATTCTCAAAAAGAGAGTACTATGCCCTTCTAACATTCTTGCTTCTTTCTTCTTTTGCAGCAAGAGCCAAACCAACCAACCAACCAAACAAAAAACTTAAGATACCACTACTCCTGAGGAGCACACAAATCCAACTGGAATATTTTGCAGTTCCACCTTCTCCAACTGGAAGATTTTTCTCTTCCCTGACCTACTTCTTCTCAGTATAGATCTCTGACCTTTCAAATTTCAGAGCAATGCACAATTATTAGGTCTGTGTGCTAATACTTCATTAGAAAGTTTTAGTTTTGCACCCATATCTCAGTCATAGACTTTCTGGAACAGACTGTTTCTCAAACCAAATTTAGAACATCTATTTAAGACACTTTGGAAATGCAAAGAAATTTTTTTTTTTGTAAATAGTGATTTACAAATGGAATCATTCCATTTCTGTTATGACACAGGTTACAAAAATATATATGCTTACAAGATTAATTTTTGATCAGGGAAATAGGAAGTGGAGAAAATAATTACGGTGAAAAAAAGGAACAATGGCACATGTGTGTGTGTGTGTGTGTGTGTGTGTGTGTGTGTGTGTGTGTCTACGCACATAAAATGAAGTTAAGCTAGCCAAAAGTGAAGAAGTTCTTGCATGTTATCTATCCACCTCCTGGTGCCTTAACAGGCTCTTAATTACATTAAAGATCTTTTGGTAGTTAGGAAGCTGATGGTGTTCAACTTAGTTTAACAGGTATTTGTGAAGCACCTATTATGTGTCCTTCATACATAATAGGGAGCCAATAAAAGACAGGGATCTAATAAAATTTATGATAAGGAACCCTCCCACTCCAAATTGCCTCCTTTAGCTGTTGTTCCCAGGCTCTCTGAGCAGGAACGCTTAAAATTCACTTAGTCTCAAATTTAACAACCTCTCCCAGGGCTGAAACAGTTTTGTACATGTAGATCTGCATTTTATTGGTTCTCCTCCCTCAAGAATGACAAGAGATTTTATAAGGCTATGCCTTTCTCAAGTTGTCCTTTCCTGAGCAAAGGGAACTGCTCTCCAGGAATAACTCAGTCAGTCACATGGTTGGCATCTGTTCCCCCACACCTGGTGAGCTCATTAGGACCCAGGGAAGGAGGATTATGGAAACCTCTGAGAGGAGCCCAGTTCTTTAAATTTGGCTATGTTATATTTCCTTGGCAGAATATGAAAGGAAAACAGAGTCCAAAATTACAACATTTGCTGAGTTCCTTAGAACAGGGCCTCTCACACGTTAATGTGCATACAACTCACCTAGGGATCTTGTTGAAATGCAGACTCTATGTCAGTAGATCCATGCTGGGGCCTGAAAATTTGCCTTTCTAACAAACTCCTGGATGCTGAGGATGCTGGCCTGCGGGCCCACTGTGGAGGAGCAAGACTTTAGAGTTTGCCAAGCGTTTCCTAAGTCATCCCATTCAACCCTCACGAGTCATCTGAATCCAAGTCCTGTGTTTTTTCTCCCATACAACTGTGGCCCCCTCTGGATACATCTTGGACCATGACATTTCTCAGGGAAATGCTACATAGCAGGGCTTTTGTTTTCAGAGAGCTTGTTCATCAGTATACCACTGGATTTATTCCTGTTCCTTGTATCTTGTTACATCTGCTCCTTCCTGTTGCTCATTAGCATGTTTAGGATGGTGATTCTTTCAGCCAACATATTTGCTATCTCTCTCCACTTTATACCATCTGTAAGTAGGTATAAAATTTCTGGCTTCTCTTATTTGAATTGCAAATGCAAGCTTTTCAGTGATGTTTAGAGGCTCAAGTATCAGTGGATACATACAGGACCAATCTTATAACAAGTAATACAGGCAGTATATATAGAATTAGAGTAAGAGATTAAGCATCTTCTCATTGATAGCAACAGTTAACAAACATGAATAATTATTATAGCATAAGCTAGAGGTTGACAAAAACATGGTGAGAAAACACATGGACTTTGGGGTTTTGAACCCTGGTTCTGCCCCTTACCAAATGTGTGACTTTGGACCAGTTACTTAACCTCTTTGTGCTTTGATTTCCTTATATGTTAAAAAGAGATAATATGGGTTTTGTGAGGAGTGCAAAATACATGTATATAATATGGGTTTTATGACAATTAATAGATTTAATTAATTCATGACTGTGCCCAGCACATATTAAGTGTTCAATAAATATTAGTGACTAGCATTATTACCAATCATATATACCAACCTCCTTATTTAAAAATATACAGCCACTGAGGCTCAAAAAGCTTAAATGCTTTCGACATTCATTAACAAACAATTATGGAGCTTTCACTATGTAACAGATATTTGCTAGTCTGTGATTAGACTAATATTACAGGCTGGGAAATAGTAGAGCTGATAACTGAACGCAGACCCTCTGATTTCTATTCCATTATTTGAGTGTTGCCATCACACTCACTGTTCTCGGATCTTCCTACAGTTCCATGGCAGTGTTTCATTTGACTCTATTGACTCTAGTAGCCACGAAACTTTATTTTCTTTTCTCATTTGTCCCAGGAGAAGCCTGGCAGTGTGGAATGAAAGAGAAAGCGTCTAAAGTTGAGCCAAAGGTGCTGCAGGATCGGTTAAAGAGGCGCCTGGGTATGCCATACAAGGCAGGAGGGCTCTTAAAGCCCCAGTGCTTGGTGTAGCTGGCGCCACACAGAGATTGTTGGTTTTAAAATCAGGATAGTTTACCTGGCTGAAGTTAGTGCTACCCGTATTTCTGTCCCCAAGGATGGTGAGGAATTTGATTGCCCTGGGCCCAGGGGGTGGGGCACACTCAGCTGCTGGCTCTCCTGCTGCGTTATGCAGTTCTCTATTTCAACTAGATGCAAAAGCCTTTGTCTTCAGAGCAGGCTCTGGCTCTGAGCGTTGGTACTTCAGTTTGGAGCAGCCTCTTCTTGTTCTTCAAGTTTCAGGTAAGGCATCTTGTGTGTAACTAAGGGATAAGCACAGAGAGAAATAAAAATCTTTCATTACTTACGTGAAGCCAAGTATGTGCAAATAAACAATAAAGAAGCCCAAATGAATTTGAGAGGGGAATTGTATAAACTCTCAAGGGGCTATTACCTGTCTTAAAAAACCAAGAGTTGTTTAACATTTTCACTACTTTGTATTTTCATTTTCATTTAGAACACAAAGTTATGGTCATTGGTGGTAATTTAAGGAGTATATTCCCTTAAAAACTAAGCTTCTTATTGCAAATGTTTGTCTCTTATTGCAAATTATTTCAGTGTTATTACGCAAATTCCTCCTTAAATGATACTATCCACAATACCTCCTGTGTGTGAAGCCTGTATGTGTAGAAAACCCAGAAATGTTGAAAATAAATCTTCATACTCTCCATAGCCCAGAGGAATTCACTGCCCCAGATACAGTTTTTGGATTACATGGGATAAAGAGATCCAAGTTGCGAGGTGTACAAGGTGGAAGAGGCTATGGTTCTTTGCCTTTAGACAGGAAATGAGAAATTAATAATACTTACTGACTTCCCAATGCATTGATTTATGGAGTTGGACAAAGTTCAATAAAAAAATGTTGTTTTATCAGAGCAATACGTGCACATGGTTTCCAAAGTTGAATAGGACTAGCAAGCTTATCACTGAAACTATAGTTCTCTCAAGTATACCCTTCCACTCTCCAGAGACAACTATTTTCTATTGTTGTAGCTCTTTATTCTTGTACTGGATGTATTTTTATGAATAATATGCATATGCTACTATTATTCATCAATTTTAGACAATAAAGTAGAGGATTTTAGCTTTCCTACCTCCCACCCCATTCTCCAATATGTTTATATCAAAATTTTGTAACAATTTGAATTTTATGTTTTTGTTATTCTGACTATATAAATGTCATTCATAGTGGAGCCTAGAAGTACGATTATATTTTTTATAAGTGTTTGTTATTATTTTTGTTTTCTGGGCTCTGTTTCCTGCATCTGTTGGGACTTTTTTCATCAGGCACCATTACTTATTTCATTAGGCCAATGACCAGAATTTGCCGGGCACTGTGGTCAATGGGCATCTCCACTCTCCGTACCTCCTCCGGAAGCATATTCATCTAGATTGATTCCCTATGGCTTCTGCTCAACCTCACTGAGCAGCAAAATGTGAGGGCCTCACCATAGCCCAAGATTCATAAGTAGGATTTAGAGATGGAAAGAAGAGAGAACAACATACATACAGGCAATAGGCAAGCTTGAGCATGGGATTATCTGGAAAGAGTTTACTGAGATCTTTAGATGCTGTGTGCTATTGAATCTTACCACACTGTGGATGTGGACACCAAGTCAGGTGGTAGCTTTAGCATCATAGTTGGGGTTTTCTGTTTTCTCCAAAAATATGCCACACACATTTGTACAAACTAAAAAATTTATTTCATTCAGAAGCATACTGTTTGACCCACAAAACTTGGAGCCATCAGGCTGCCTTTGGCTGTGTTCTCTTCCTCCTTTTCTTGTGACTATTTGAGTAAAGTCAAGCACCTGCCTGCAGTTGCATTCCAGCCTCTATCACAGATCCTCTGAAGAACTGAGCACAAAGGGAATCAAAGCATGTACACACATACACACATACACACACACACACACACACACACACACACACAGTGGTCTTCTCTGGACTTTTATTTAACCATCTCTGATTCTATTAAGGTCTTGAGTATACACATCAGAACACATTTTAAACTTTGAGATGGGGATGTATAAGAAGATAACGCTTGATAAATGTTATTTGCCAAACTTTATTTTTAACTCCTATGAGGATGAGAACCACTCCAGAATGTCTCTTCTGTTTCCTTGTGGCTAGAGAAATAGAAAAGGTAAGAGAGGATGGAAGAATTGGCAGGGAAGGTATGAGGAGAAGCTTGAAGACCACCTATGTTTCATTTTCACTTTCAAACCCTGTATATAAAAAAAAATCATCTACAATAATCAATGTGAGTTACTCCAGATCATAAGTGAAGAACATGAATAGAAAAATGCTGGTAAGTAATTTTAATAAAAACTGAACATTTCCCTGTTTCAGTTTTCCTGTTTTATGTTCCTACTAAGGATGAGAATAACATGCAAAAGATTTTCAAAGTTGTCAGCATTCTCATGGCCAATGGAGACTCCAAGATTTCTTCCAGCTTCTTACTAGTATTAATATTAATATTTAGTCCAATATAGTATGAATTGGGATTTTCTTTCTGAAACTTTTCATCTTAAAAGGCATGATTTTCAAGCAGAAAAAAATAAAGCGGGAGTGCATTCAAATCTTCCCTAAAAGGAAGAAGAAATGTTTGACTCATTATTTGAAGATAGAATTTGTGATCCATAAGCCAAATTGGAACGGTCTACAGAGGATCCAAAGATCAAATAATTGTCAGTGAGTGTTTAGCATTGTTCTTAGGAGAAGATGATAATAAGCTGGCCTTATAAGCATTGGGTCCTCTTAGCAGGAGTATCCATACACCTGGAGATGGCTATCTCTGTATACCAACCTGATGTGTGGAGCTTGCTCTAACTCCCCTCACTCTGATTCCGTATTTGCCAAGAAAACTTCTCATTGTAATCTGGCTTTCCATACAGTTTCCTATAGAGAGCAACTGACATGAACATCTGGGTTGGCCTGGCAGCTTTTGTTCTCATTGCAAATGGCCTTGGTTTGTGGATCACTTACTTGAGAGGTGGGTTTGCATGAGTCTGACCAACAGAAAGATAGCATGTCCTGGTACACTAACAAAATCAAATTAATTAGTCTTCAAATTTGAGGTTATTGAACTAACTTACTCCCCTTTCTCCTTGCAGGACTGTTTCTGGCATTTGCAAAGCCCAGGGCAAAAGTACAAATGGACTGCTCAAGCTTGTGTCTTAGCCCCCTTCTCTTCCCACTGATGGCTCTAACCTTCATATCAAGGGCTATGTGGGTATGCATGAAGCCCCCCAGCCGCCAAGTCCAAGGTCTGTCCTAGTCCCTGCCTGCCCAACAGCCACCCCTTGGCCATCTTTCAGCTCTCAGGATGCACATATGGCAATGGCTGCCCTTGGGAGAACAGACCCAAAGAGGACCAAGTGGGACCTGGCACTTGCTACAGGCCATTTGCTGAACGTGGTCTGAGGGTGAGGGGTTAACCTCAGGGTGAGCAGATCTCCATGGTTTTATGGACTTCTCACCCTGTGGAGAGGGGTTTGGCCAGAGCAAAGCCAGAGCAAGGTCCAGAGCAAGGGACATAGTTGCTCAGTTCAACAGTGACGTGCCCACGTGATCATCCTTTCCTCACTCCAAGGACATGCAGGAGTGACCACATTGCCTTTTGGGATGACCTATCTCAGTTATCTAAAACTGCAATAATTTCTAACAAATTTATTTTACCAAACTTTGGTCTAAGGGGGATCTGACTTAAGCCCGTAGATCATAAGCAAAGTAGTTTCTTGTTTGAAATAACTCTCCAGAGAACTGGAAGTACCTTTGGGCCCCTTTAGTAATATTTATATAGGTTCCTCAGATTGCAGTCCAGGGTCACAGCCTCATTTGTCTTAATTACAGGGGCAAGGACAAAAAAGACTTTACTTAGCTGTTAATGGAATTCCTTAATCTGAATGAACCTGAAACCTTTGGCCCAGGAAAATCAGCATATAGTGTCAGCAAATGACATTCAAATAGTTTTAAAATAATCAAATTCTCTAGAGCTCTGTGCTTGGCTGATGGAGACAAGAATTTGAAAGGAACCAAGTGGAGTTTACTTACTTATGAATGTGCTTTGGGGCAAAATGGTTGCAAGAGGGATCACATTTTGTTCCAAGAGATTTCACTGTGCAAACACTCCATTCGGCCTTGCTTGTAGAACAAAGTTACAGGACTGCATTAACTGTGGAGCAGAAAAAGATTTTAGTCTACTCAGCCAGCTGGTCTAGCATCTAGGTTATACAGGGGAAGAGGAAGAGAAAAACGTAAAACATAATGTGACACCGAGCAATTTCGTGTGATTCCCTGATTGCAAATGCCTTAAAGTTACATGGATGGGAAATCAATATTTGCAAAATTCTGGTTGAGTCGAAAGGTTGGCCCTTTCTGATAATATTGAAATGGCTAAAGAGGTGTGGCCAGGGGAAGAACTGGCCTCCTTGGCTGTTCATTCAATTTCATTTTATATCAATCATTCATTTAGCAGATATTTAAATACCTGCTAAATGCAAGATATTGTTCATTAAGAGACTATTTCTATGAATTATTTTCCTTCACCTCCTTTCTTATCTCTTCTTCTACACTCAGTCTTAACTCCATCACCAGGGATGTACCATGTTACATCATGGTAACAACACAAGCTGTGTAACTTTGGGGAAATCATTCTACATTTTTGAGTTTTGATTTCTTCATCTGTAAAACAGAGATTGTAATAGTGTCTACCCCACACTGGTGGCTTTGCATACACTAAGCTCCCAATACATGTGTGAATAATATTAAGTGTGAATTATAAATTAAGTATGAATAACATTATGAAAAAGATAATAATAATTTCACAGGCAGATAAATATAACTTAGAAGCCATCTTTAGGAAAAAGTAGCATTAGCCAGAAATGAATGTAGGATAATGTTTGTACTTTCCAATATTTTGTATTTCTTGAGCATGAAGAAATCACCAACATTTATTGAACATGTACTATGCAAAGATATAAGCAAAACTTTTTGCGTATGTGATACTTGTTGGGAGGGGCGTTGGGGAGAAGCTTTTTCCTCTACCATTGGGTTCAGTGACTGAGGCTCTGCAAAATAAACTGACAAAATACAAATTAACAGGAGAAAAACTGTTATTTCATATGCATATGGGGAGTCTTCCCAGAAATGAGGTGAAAATCCCAAAGAGTCAGTCAAACTGGGAGGCTTATATATCATTTTAACAAAAAGAGATAAATTGTGGAGATGTGACAAGGGGGAGGCTAAGGAGTTTGCACTTCTGTGAGCAGTACATTTGGGGAAGCTAAATGTGTGGGAGAAACTAATGGAAGAGAAGGGTTGTTGTATTAACAGTAAGGTTTGTTATGCAGATGCCTCTGTCTCTGAACTGGCAGGAGTCTAGAGTTATCTGGCTATTGAATCATTCTGCCCTTCCAGGTATGAGAGAGGGGAAGAGGGGGACACCTCATGAATGGAAATTTATTCCCTACTTTTAGACAAACAGGGGGAGTGTAGAGAGCTTTTTTCTTTGTCTGCTATGCCTTAATTGCCTTATACTTAAAATAATCTTTACACCAAAGTGGCAGATTTTAAGGTGACATTCCGATATCTTCCATATTATTTAATAACCCTCACAAAATACCCTATAAATTGGATACTACTATAATCACCATTTCATATTTGGATAAACTGAGGCTCAGAGAGGTAAGGTACTTGCAATGTTTATACAACCGTAGTGGAGCTGGGAATCAAATCCAGGCCTCCTGAGTCCAGAGCCAGATTTTCAGCCATCACCCTCCCTGAAACTCACCATGAACAAAATGGTAGCAGAGATCTTGAAACAACCAGGATTACAAATCAATTCCAGTACTAACTGATACACTAAAGGAAATACCAGTTTGTTCAGGAATGGGTCCTGGATTCTGTTTGGTCTCCATTTAAAAAAAATTAATCATATAGTGCCAAATGACAGGCTCTTATTACAGTAAGAAGAAAGGTATGCTCTGAAATTCTAAATTAAGCTTCTGAAGTTGCTCTTAACTGTGGTTTCACAGTGACCAGTTAGTCTTTTCTCCTTTGTTTATTCCCACCAGAGGTTAGGGACTGTGTTTTCAGGATTTGGCAGAGTCCTCATTCATTTACGTGACTCCCTATTTGCAGAATAAATAAATTTTGGTAGATCGGTTGCTCCTCTCCGTAGATGAAACAAAAACGACTACACAACTGAAGAAAAACAATTAGGGCCATGAAAAACCTTAAGGTTGACTAATTTGACTTTATTAAGTAAGCAGTTTATAAAAAAGAAGAAAGTGGAAACTGCAGAATCCTGCCTTGCATAGCTTTTGTTTTATTTTTTTGCCTCATCAAATCTAAATTCTCAAGCAATTGGCTCTATCATTTTGCCTGCAAATTTAGCACAAGTCCAGATTACTTCATTTGCCTTGTTAATAGAGCCACTCCAGAGTTCACCGACAGATCCCTGGTTTCCCAATGAATGACTCTAAATGTGTTTTCTCTTGGCAGAGGGGTCTCTGAAGTCATTTGGAGTTGATGTACCATTTGTAGCTTGTTGCCTGGCCAGAAAGGTCAGTTCCCACTAACTCATATACCTATACAGGCCATAGCAGCTTGAGATTGGGGCAAGTATGAAGGTAAATTCAGACTACAGAATATAGATATTTTAATATGGAGGTACAGAAACATACACGCAATTGCTTTATTACTTCTACACAAAAACTCCTTCTCTCAAGATTCAGTCTCAGCTCTTTTGCCTAGGAGGAGGTCTGGTGCAATGGTTGAGAATGTTCTCAGTCAGGACCATCTGCCCAGCCCCTGGGCTACTGCAGCCATCTTGCTGCCAGAAACGTTGGACTTCTTGGATCTTCTCCAATCTGTGGATGCCTGATCAGGGTTATGAAATAAATATACGGCCTCAGTGGCTGACCCTCGTCTCCTCTCTGGATTCTGGAAATGGCTGGTGTTTAAAGACAGATTAAGGTTGTTTCAGTGGTTTATCTTGAATCTTGCAAATGACTCATTTTGTAGAATGACATAAAATAAGTTCTATTCCCTGGCTACTAAAAATGTCTCTTCCAAACATGTTACTGCCCTGCCTTTTCTTTGTTGAGAAGTGATCCAAAGGGTTAACTGTTGACAAAAATTTTTCATTTAAGTAAACAAATTCTGAGGAGTTTATAGAAAGAATATTATATCCAGATGTTCATTTAAGATGTTGTCCCGGAGCAAGTGGGAAAATAAACCAATGTAATTTAATAGAGTCAAGATGCATATAAGCAGAAAACAGAAAGGATTAAAAGCTTTAGACAATGGACTGGGTTATGATTCCATTTTTGCCTCTTCATAAATACATAGCCATGGGCAAATCACATAATTTCTCAGTATTCCCTTCTTCAAAATGGGATTAATAATAATTTACTCTACCTCTATTACACTGAGCTGTGATGATGAACAACTGACTGGTATATAGTTGCTTTGCTACATAGATAAGGTATTGTTATTATTATTACCGAGTGATCAGGGCATGATATCTTTCTTAGTGAGACTTTTACACAACATGTGGTAAAGATTAAAACACAATGTTGTTGAGAAACCCAAGTTTAATTCTTTATGAATTGGCCACATTTATTTTGTGGGTTAAAGTAAGGTCTGAATTTCTGGTCTGTTCATGCTACTTTCATGTTTAGAGCTGACAACTATAATTAGATTAGGTAACAATAATATAATGTAAATACGTAAATATAATTGTTACAGCACATGAATGAAATAGAGCAGAAAAGCAAGTAGAAAAGCAAGTGGGAGTACTGGACTGGAGGAATTCCATTTTGGATTGTTGGGTTAAAGGTTGTTTA
This sequence comes from Avahi laniger, assembly GCA_963575035.1. Lineage (NCBI taxonomy): Eukaryota > Metazoa > Chordata > Mammalia > Primates > Indriidae > Avahi > Avahi laniger. The sequence goes on along the minus strand of CAUYSK010109124.1, from coordinate 50,171 downwards.
GGCTTGTTGAATGCTGGGCTTGAGCTCACCCCATTGTAATCAGCATTGGGTTTCCCTGCTTTAACATTATATAGCTTTTACTCAGACTCCTTCTCACCACAGTGTGAACTTAGATTCTTAGGTGCTTTTGAATTTGTCTTCCTAAAGTATCCCTCAGCAAGATTAATTTAGCTGGGGTTCACCTGTGGATAGTTCACACTGACATTGTAAAAGCAATCTGGGTAAAACTGATGGTGTTGGAACACGAATCAAGGCAGTGGCACCAAACTTTACTAGTAGTCATTGATTCACCACAATAACTTCCAACCTTAGCTCCCTAACCACCTCCATGTAAGGCAAGACCTCATATTGGGTGGCCATGCAGTCTCTTTGGGAGGCTGGACGTCTTAAGTACTGATCATAGGCAAAAATGCCCTATCCACAAGCATGGCAGGAAAGCCAAGTGCCTCTGGACTTAGGTTGGGATGATATGAAACTCAGGGGGAACTAGGAAAAACTAGAGATTAGAGACCCTTCTCCTGGTTCTGGGTCCCAAGAATTCTCTTGTTTTCTGGTCTTATCCTGGGAACAGATTCAGGCATCAACGAGGACTAAAATGAAAGTTTCCACCAGGTGGAACGGGAGCTGAAAGGAAAAATAAAGTTGATTTAAAGAAAATGAGGAAATGCAAAGGGAATAATGCCGGCACATTGGGGTTTGGGGTTGGAGATGAATATCTGCTACTATACCAATGAGTATGGCATTTGTATTCTCTCTGTTTAGCAGACTGCTTATTTTATGGAAGATGTGTCATTGAAGTGTATGTCTGTGTGGCATTTGTTTCATCCCAAAGCCAAACTGAAGTTTATTATGCTCTGCTAAGCCATAATGACTTTCAGGGTAGAAGTGTTTTTAAGGCAATTGATAACACCACTGAAAAAGCAGGATCAGAATTTGGAAAACATTTAGTACATCCTTTGGAGAATGGACAAATATAAGCAGGAAAGAATCTAATAGGGAAAGAAGCAATTTACTAAAAGGGGAAAAGTAATTGAGCTAGAGAAGACACATTATCCACTTAGTCACTGGAAAAGAGGACAAATCAACAATTCTGGTCACTCCTTGAGCTCTCATTTCTCCACATAACACTCCTCTTATTTCAAATCTACCCAGATCAGAACTTGCCTTTTACTATAGGAATCAGCCCATCCTATGATCTCATTTATTTTATTCATTTGGCAAATATCTATTGAGTACTTCCTAGATGGCAGCCATCCCATATACAAAGAAAATACCAGATCATCTTTAATGTAACAGAGATAATATTAGTGTAGTACCAAACCCTGTTTCCTGTTCTTTTTAGACACACAGCTAGATAGAAACAGGCTAAGAGAAGGTTAAGTAAGTTACCCAGGGTCACATAGCCAGGAAAGTTGCAGGGCAGGATTCAACTTACGGCAGAAAAAAGTTCAAATGTAGATGGTTAAGCTCAAAAGCAGACCATTAGCTAACATTGCCCACATAAATCCTGTGTCAATCTGAATTGCAGTAACGACTTCACTAGAAAGTGAAGTTGATCAGGTCTGGTAACCTCCCCTGCTATTACGTTGGGTCCTGAGATGGGGTCTGGGCCAGTAGCATGTGGGTAGAGATGGTGTCTGTCATTTTCAGTCTTGACATATAAACACCTCTTTCACAATCCTGCATGGACTCTCTTTTTCCTCATCCACCAGTCAATTGCTGATGAATCGGTGAAAGACTCCAAGGCCCTCAGGGATGAGGAATTCTCAGAACAGAAGAGCCTGAATCCCTGAATGATTGTGTGGAATAAATCGCCCCTAACTGACACTCCCATTGGACTATGACATGTGTGCAAAAACCAAAACAAAACAAACAACATCAAAAAAAACCCAACCCTTTATTCGGTTAAGCCACCGACAGTTGAGACTTGTTTGTTTCATCAGTTAGACTACCATGACTAATATATGTGTCTTTTTAAAAAAAAAGTCCACAGTCTGGTAGGGGAGAGAGGAATGTAAAAATATCACACACCATGATAGTTATAATAGTTACTACTTTCAGACACATCATGGTATTTATGACCTCTTTTTATTACCATATTCATAGAACCATAGCCTAAAAGGGGGATGACAGATCCAACAGGAGTAGAACACAAATATTCCAGGTGCCAGGCTTCATACTCCTAAGTGGAAGCAACATGAGAAGCAGCCAAATGGAGACAATAGGGGGTTCTAGGAAGTGGGCTCAACTAGAAAGCAACCAACTGATTCTTTTAAAAACTTTATTGGCTAAACAATAAATGTCTACGGGCCAACTTTGGCCACGCAAGTGGCAGTTCTCCTGTGGGAGATTTGACCTCGGTGTACTTAGGTGGCTGGTTCCAGTGCCAATGGGCAAGAAGTCCTTGAGTATAGAATATTTTCTTATCCATTGTCCCTTAGGAATATCATTTGAAGGCCAACTTCCCAGGCCAAGGTTCTACTGTTTCTGCATTTTAGTGCCTTGGTCCTTTGAGACCTGAAAGTTTTGATTTCCAAGAATCTAAATATTACTCTAATACATAATTATTGACAGGACCAGCTACATAATTTGTGGAGCCCTTTGCAAAATGAAAGTGTGTGGCTCCCATACAAAAAACAAGGGGAAAAGCTCTGTTTGGGTACTAAAATATGAAACTTTTACCATACCTGATGTGTCCTGCCCAGGCCCGGGACAAGTAGATCCTCCAAGGCACCGCAACCTTCGCACCAAAATGCACGCGGCGCCGGATCGGGCATGGGTGAGAGGCTTGCACCTGCGGAGCTGCCCACTGGAAGCGCTGCGGCGCTGCCGATCCAGGGCTGGACAGCCGCTGCCACGCAGCTCCCCAAGATGCCACCCGGCTCACGCACCCAGCAACAACCCTCCCCTCTTCCACGCCCAGACTCTGGCCAGGGTCAGCGTCCTGCCCCCTCCACACGTGACCTGGTTGCCATACAGGTTACCATGGGTGGGGAGTGAGCAGCCAAAGAACCCAGGGAGGCGACAGGACGCAGAAGTGGCAGGAGGTGGGACCCCACGTGAGTGGAGTGCCAAGCTATGCTTCTCTGCTCCATCAGACTTCATCTACAAAACACAAGTTCAAAGGTAGAATAATTAAGAATCTCAAAACAGCGACTGCAGAGCATTAAATCCAAATGTGGAACCCTCTAAGTGGGGGTCCTGTGTGAAGCAAGCCCTGATTATGGAGCGTCTACTACCTTCTAAGCACCGGGATGCGGTTATGAGCCAAATAGACCAAGTCCCTACCCCTATGGAGTTTGCACGCTAATGAAGTCCTTATTGAAAAGCAGATAAGCATGAGAGGCTTCATACTACAATAAACTGTTTAATTAGAGTGAAGGGTTAGCAAGTAGTCACGTTTGAGCCTACCATAAAGATTTGAACTTTGGACCCTCCTCTTCCACCTGTATTAGCAGGGTTGTGACATTGGGCAATTTACTTAACACACTCTAAGCCCATTTCCTCATCTGTAAAATGGGAATTATAATAATATCCATTACTATAGGCAAAGAGCCTGGATGGGCACATGCTCATGTTTACTACTGTTACTTCCTAGCAGTAGTATTGGTATTACTAATATCCATTAGCTGTAGTTTAAATGAACAAAAATAAAACGCATGGAATTAAGGAAATGGGGGAGAGTACTCTGGTGAAAAAAGCACTTTCCTTTGCACATTGCATCTAACTTATCCAAATTTAGAGTATTTTTGCTTATTTAATGCCAGCTGAATTAGATTGTTTTTTTTTCATCACTGAATTGACTAAATGATTTGGTGCTGTGTGAAAAAAAATCTGATAGTACAACATCCTTTTATTTTTGTTAAAGAAAACAGGCTTTAAAGTTAAGTGAAGCACGGTTTATTTCTGATTTCTAGAGGCAAGGAAATGATCATGTGTAATGGACTCCTCACTAAACTACGAGTCATGAGATTCAGTATTTATGTTCACTTTCACCACTGATCTGTTGAGTGCATTCTCTTTAAATTCCAGAGAATTGTAGTGGTAACACTTGTCACATTTCCTGCTTGAAGTATTTTGAGGATTAGGTCAAATTCTTAAAATACTAGCAATTTAATGAAAGGTACTTGCTCAAAGATTAGAAAAAGCAATGCAGAAGCTCTGTTTCCCGATTTAAAAAAGAATCCAGGAATTGTTTGAAACACAGTTGGATTTCTACATATCTTGACTGCGACCTTCCAAAGAGGCATTCATAAGTCTGGAATTTCCCAGGATGCTCTGCCAGAAATTAGTGTTGAATTACCAGAAAATCAATATGACACGTAGTACACATTTATCTAGATAGCAATTCAACACACACACACAAACACACATGTACACACACACACACACACACACACACACTCATACACACCCTTCATTGTTTGTGGAGCTCCAATTTAGGAGAAAAGGGAGTGTCTTAATCAGAGATAGAAAGGATTCATTTTATAAGTTGTTCTAAATAAGTTGTCCCCAGACGAGTTTTTATACCCACACTGAAAAACAGATTCTGTATTTTCTTTCAGATTTATTTATTTTACTTGAGATTTATTTTCATAACTTGTCATGCAATTCCTTCAAGTCTTGCTTAGTATATATCTCATTAACATGAACTACATCCAGTGTCAACCATCTCCTGTTCCCTGTGTGTGTGTGTGTTCTCAGCAATTTCCCTTTAGCATTAGTCTTTGTTAGAGATTCCAACGCTTTTCTGAGAGCATGGGTGAAGTCTCCATAAATCTAGTCAGGAATCACTCCAACTGTGTCTGAGGATTTCTCTTTCTTGCCTGGGTCTGCATGTTTCCACACTTTTCAGAAGTCTTTTCTGTGCCTGGCTGAAAGCCCCAGATATTTAGACTATCTTGTAATATAAATCCTTTCCATCTCTGGTTAGTATACTCCCTGAAAATCCATGCGCTAGTGTTAGAAATTCGAAGATCTGGGGGAAGGGACGAGACAGGGAACGGAGCCTGGGAAAAGTGGATAGAAAACTTTTGGCTCTTCATCTGGGCTGAGTTATTTAATCACTGTACCTTCAACCATATCCTCAAGAGACCCCAAGAGAATTCCTGGACTCTCTCAGGAAACAGATTACTCCATCTGAGTGAAATCTTCCTTGGGAAATAAATTGCACAGAGAGAGAGGAAAAAAAATGTTTCAAGCTCCCACATGTCTATTTCAAATGATTTATCCTCTCCCCGGAATACTTAAGCTTCTTTATTCCTTGGGTTTATTTTGTTTAAAATAAAATTCCATTGAGTACCCATAATTCAGCAACCTAGATTCTGCCCAATTTGGGATTAAATAGGTATTAATTGTCAGGCACCATAATGGAGTTTTCCTGTTACTTCAAAGGAAAGGAAGGAAGGGACTTAGTATCTTCATGTAAATTATATCCAGTTTTAAATGAGGCTTATGAAACCCACTGCTATTTGTCATGAAAGTTCGGAGTAACCTGAATGCATTCTACTGTGTTGGTTTAGGACCAGTTATGATAATTACGGCCTGCCCTCCACATTTGACAGAAATGTCTGTAAGTTCTGTGTGTGTGCCTGTGAGTATGTGTTTCTGTGTGTACAGAGGAACACTTAGATGCCCTCTTCTCTTGCTAACAGTTCTGTCCACACTTGAAGGCCTTTATGGAGCTCTTCATTGCTAACTACTCCCAAGGGAGGAAAGTGGAAGAGATGGATTGTGGGTGTGAGGAGAGTAGAGGCTGTCGCATGTTGAGCGCTGCTGGGTGCCAGGAACTACCCTGGGCATAGAACATGGAGGTTGAGGTTGTGTTTGATTTTGGTTCTGCCACTTATTAGGTATGTGTATTTGGGCAAGTTATTTAACCTTTCTAAGCCCCGACTTCCTCATCTGTAAAATAGGGATACTTATATGATAATAGCTAACACTTCCTGAGTACTTTTTGTACCAGGCACTGCTCTAAGTGCTTATGTGTCCACAACAACCCTGTGAGGTAAGTACTAGGGATAAAAGAGGAGAATTCAAGTAAAGTTCTTAGCAAATATTTGTTCAGTAACAGCTATTATCATTGCAAATATATTTTATTATTATATAATATACCTTATCTATAATACATCTTATTAATTTTCTCAAAACCCCTATAAAATTAGGATCATCATCCCTATTTTTTACTCATGAGAAAACTAAAAAGGTTAAGTAACTTGCACATATTTGTTTAGCTGCTAAGAGACAGAGCAGGAGGATTCAAATTCAGATCTTTCTAATTCCTAACTTATTCTCTTTTTCCTATGTTGCCAGAAAAATGACCAAATCCTTATATAGAAACACTGTCTTTTGCCCTGGGCTGCAGGGTTTCTTAATGTCTGAATTTGGTCCCAACAGCTTCGTGGAGAAGAGGGGCCGGCATTCTGGGGCACATGTGCTTGAGGTGGCATATTGAAAGCATTTCCACAGATGGGTTTAGCTGTTGTTGTCATTATGTGCCCATCCCCAACTCCTTACCTGGGACCACCACCACCACCACCTTGCCCTGCCTGACCCTTGCTCATCTTCCAGGGCTTGGTTCAAACGCCATGTCTTGTGTAGCTGTTCCCTAAACCCTGACCTTCTATTCTTTTAGTCGTTTATTCAGCAAATATTTAAAGAGGACCTAATACGGGACAGGTACTATTCAGAAGCTAGAGTACAGTATTGAACAGAGCAGACAAAACTCTCTGGCCTCATGGTGCTTCCATTCCAAGACGTAAGTTTTCCCATGGTATCCTGAAATTCTCACTCACAACATTGCATGCTCGTGGTTATTTATTTGTAAGAATTTGAATTAATATCATTCTCTCCCACTAATTTCTAAATACGAAGAAGGCACAGGTCACGTGAGATTTTCTCCATTAACACAGAGCTTTGCACTTAATAGGCACTCAATAAATATTTGTTGAATAACTGACTAGCAGTGGGGTACATTCATTCATTTTTCTTCTAGGGAGCCCTAGAAATGAGCATTATCAGTACCAACTCCCAGAACTTCCTCAGGTGCTGTGAACTCAGGAAGTCAGCCTCAGAACTAAATACAAAAGGTCCATAGTCTAAAAGGGAAGGGCTCCATGTTGTGACCTACCTCTTGTAAATGGTTCCTACCCCAGGGATGTGGAAATAGGGATCTTTGCATAGTGCTAATGGGAGTACAGACTGGTGCAGCAATTCTGGTAAATAATTTTGCAGGATTTAGTCAAATTAAGTATGCATACATCCAGTGTTACAACAATATAGCTCCTGGGTATATATCCCAGGGATATTCTCACACAGGTGCATAAGAGGACCTACACAAGGATGTTATTATCATTGCAGTATTATTTGTGGGTATCTTCCATCACTGGGAAAGCAGATCAGTAGAATGTTGTGGGAGCACATGATTGGGTATTAAGCAGCAGTTAGGAAAAATGGATTAGTTATACATACAATGATATGGAACCTAGCAATGTATAGCCACACTAACATTTAGTGGAATAAGTAGAAAACAGAAGGAGATGTTTAACATAATCATTATGTAAGTTAAAAATGTATGCACAGAAAACATTACGTGTTTTGCAAAAACATAGGCAAATAAAAAGATCCACACTAAACACATTAAAATGATTGTCTATGGTGCAAGGAGAATGAGGGTGGTTATGGGGATAAATGGAAACTAATTTAAATTAATTTATAAGTAAAGTAAGGGAGAGGACTTGCATGGACCAATGATGTCACTAAGCAGAAGGTTCAAAAGCAAACAAACACAACGTATTTTCCAGAGCACACACCCTGTTTGTGATATCACTTACCAGACTTTTCTGTCTGTTATGTCCACTCCCTATTGCCGTCTTTAGGTAGCATAGCTTGCACAGGTGCTGTGGAGTATCATAAATTTGTTTCCTCTTCCTTAATGGTCACCCTTGTTCTGTGTTTCCTGTGGCAGCTGCTTGAGATCTCTGAGTTCCCAGTGTCTGCTCCTGTCCAGCTTACAGAGGAATTTGTCAAAACAAGGAGCATCACTGTGGTTGGTAAGCTGGTTCTGCTCCAGGAAATCCCTGTGAATGATCTGTCTCTGCCTTGCTATGGATGCTGAAGCGTAGCCTGCTCAATAATCTGAATGTGCCATCTGGGGCAGGCCCTGGTCCCCCAGTCACATAAAATGTTGACATGACTTCTGCTTTTAGTTTGGAGCTCGATGCCACATTAGTACAGCTGTGCCCTTTGTCTGTATCTGGAGTTTCCTGAACCCAGGCAGGCATCACGCTCCCTGGTTCATCCACCCCTAGCACTGTGATTCCCCCTTATTGACACTGTTGTCATTTCATACCTCCCAAGTCACTGCTTCCAGATCTTTGGCTCTCCAGGCAACAAGCTGCCACAGAGAAGCAACACAACCATGATGTGGCGTTAGGTCCTTACTCTACTGCAACGGGCAACCATACTTCCCACCTGGGCGTTGATAGACACTGGACTCTCCAGTGTAAAAGTCACTGGGTTACAATAGCCTGGGGAGCATCCAGATATATTTTAGGAGCTGTAAAAAACCAGAGAGCCAGAGTACAGTCTGGGAAAGCCAGAATGAGGGAAGTGCAGGGGCTGGATGGAACGGAGTGTGCCATTGTGCTAAGCTATTCCAGCTTGGGACAGAGATTAAGCAAGCCTGTTACGAAAGTGTCAGGAAGGCCATGTGACTGTAGACACACAGTCCCAAAGGGCCTCAAATTTTGATTTTTGATATTTTTATTTCTGATATTATATCTAACAAAGTATATAGCCAGGCCCAGAGATACTCTGATAGTCTGATAGGGTTGCAAGAGGAAGAGCTTTATCATACCACTTTAAATTTGTGGTCCATTACAGGACAGCACAGTCTATAGTACACTGCAAATAAAAATTTCCCCATAAATCCTATTCATTATATAGAATGTTTTTGGTGATAAAAGCATTAATTTGTTAAACATAAACAGTTATAATAGATTACAAATTTTTTAACCCTGTTTTTTCATTTCTCATCTATATCTATATCATATATCTATCTGCTAAAAGCCTCAAAAAATGGAAATGGCCTGAATATTTCAACCTCTGAGAAGCCTATGATAAGGGACACAACACGTGCACTCCTCCCCCACGTCTGCAAGTAGAATCAGAGGACACACAGCTTTTTTTCCCACTTAGAAAAATATAAATGTGTATCTTTCCATATCTATAAATATAGATCCATATCATACTAGTTAATGGCCTCATGGTTTTTGTTGCATAGCTATGTCAGAATTAGTTAACTGAATTCCTATTGCTGAATATTCAAGTCCTTTCAAATTTATCAGTGCTGTAAACTCTACAGTATTTAGTACCCTGTTGGTTCTTCTTAGTACATTTATCCAACTATTTTCTTAGGGTAAATTCCTAGGGGTGGGATTTCCAAGTCACAGACTTTTAAAAAAAGGCTTTTCTACATGTTCCCACATTTTCTTCCAGGAAGGTTGTACCAATTTACATTCCCACCCAAAGTGCATGCCTGTGCCAGCTTCCCCAAACCCTCATCGGTACTAGATAACATCATTCTTCTTGATCATTCCCATTCTGACATCTGGTTCTTCTTCTGAACCCTGGATTCCATCACCAGTAGTTTTTTTGAGGTTAAGTAAACATGGCACTTTATTATGTGAAGAACTGGCTTCCCACTTGAAGGGAGCAAATCAGCTTTCTCCATAAGCCAGTGAAATGTTTTCCTGGTCTTCAAGGTTGAACTAAACTTTCCTTTAAATATGTGCCTGGATTTCTGAGTTTAACTGGCAAGAATAGATTGAGCTTATTTCAAAGCTCAGTAAAATGAATGGCCAAGTGAAGGATCACTGGTGGTTGGGGCTCACCTGAACTGGAAAATCATTGTCAGGACACCACTGAATTGCACCCAGGTCACCATCCCTCTGACTTATCTTAGAATTCAAGTTAAACAAATTTTTCATGCTCTTTTAAAAAATCTATTTTTTTCAATCATACTATGTTTTAGGCATGTAAAAAATTTCGTTACTGATGAATCATCTCACTTATATCTAATAATATTAACATTTTATATTTGCTTCATCAATTTGTTTTTACTAAAGTAGTTGTAAAATAGTTACAGAAATTATGGCACTTGACCTCTTAGAAATAATTTAATCATATAATTTATGTTTTTTTCATTTCTGAACATCCTGGATGTTACTTCTATAAATACAGAAACACAAACACACACAAAATACAAATAATTTTTTTTCCTGCCAAGAATCACTTGTCCTCCCAAGGATTAAAATTCTGTCCCTTATTAAAAAATGTTGAGAAGTAGAGCTCCTAGCTTTGTCCTGCCAGCTGCAGAGATGGAGAAGCAGTTTATTAGCTCAGACTCGCCCTTGCGTCAGTCAAGGACAAAGACTCTGTATGAATCCTCATGTGACACAGGTGTCTCTCTTTAGCCTCATTTTTGGAAATAAATTGCAAATACTACTCAACCTACTTCCATATTTTATGGAGTTATTTTAAAATGATTAAGTTGCAAAGGTGACTTTGCCCATCTCCTTGTTCTTCTGGGGTAAGTTTGCTGGATGGCTTGCAGAGCCTGTCAATCAGGAGATCATGACTGCCTCACCCCGCAGAGAAAGCAGGGAAAGAGGGGCTGGTTGCAAGCAATGGCTAAAGGACAATAAGCATATAAGTTGATATTAAATGCACAAGATTATTTTCTACAAACAAGATCCAGGATTTCAGAGTAGGGTGGCATAAGGTAAGAGTACAGACTTTCCAAGTAGGCAACAATGAGTCCAAACCCCAACTAGCTCTGTCATGTTCTGAGTAACCTTGACAATATTATTTTTCTTCTCTAAGCCTCAATATTAGGGTTTATTTTAGGATCATTTTTAAGGATTCAATGAACTAATGTATATAAAGCTCTTGGTACAGCACTCGTGCATAAACTACTCAATAATGAGAGTTGTTATTCTATTAATTGAAGCATGGGAATCACCTTCTCTTCTTTGACATTACTCGATATACTATACTTCAAGGCAGCCATCGGCAAATTGCAGCCTTTGGGTCAAATCCAGCCCAATGCCTGATTTTGTATAGCCTACGAGCCTATGGCTTTTACATTTATAAATGGTTGAAAGAAGATCAAAGAAGAAGAATATTTTGTGACATATGCAAGTGACATAAAATTCAAATTTCAGTGTCCATAAATAACATTCTGTTGGAACGCAGCCATGGTCAGCATTTACGCATTGACTATGGTTGTTTTTGTGCTACAAAGGCAGAGTTGAATAGTAGCAACAGTGGCCAGATAGCCTGCAGGGCCAAAAATATTAACTGTGTGGCCCTTTACAGAAAGTGTGCAGACCTCTGTTTTAGGGAGCTGTTCAGCGTGGTGCAAATATGAGGCGACCTTTACTTGTTCAGGATCAGAGACAGTGCTGTTCTCTGTCCCCTTCCATATACTTTGTCTAGTTTTTGCTAAAGGAATGATTTGGTTAAGCTGTTCCCTGCAACACAGAAGAATCATTTGTTGGATCCAGTTTTCGTTAGATGTTGACACTGCAGGTCCTTTGTCAGTCCTTTGTTTGAGTTGATGACCCTGAGAGGTGAGAGGTGCGCATTTTCTTGAGAGGTGAAAAGTGCAGATCCTGTTTCAGTCTTTAGACTGAAACAGGATCCGCACTTTTCACCGTCTTCTTCACAATCACTTGATTCATCAGCCTGGAAGGGACGATGGTTGTGGCAGGCAAGTCTATGTTTCGGCCCAGGAAACCGGATATTTCCTAGGAATAGGTAGGAGAAATTTGAAATCAGCATGATATTAAGAATGATTTCTCCAGTTTTCCCCACCTTTAAGGCACTGTAGCATTTTTCGCTCTTTTGTTTTATATTTTTGTGAGATATTTTATCTAAATAAAAGTTCACAAGGTAAAATTTTTTTATTTTTGTTTCATATTTTTGGGAGTTATTTGATCTAAAAAAAAGTTCACAAAGGAAAATTCTTTAAAAAAAATATAAAACCACACATACACTGTGGCCTGTGAGGGAGAAAAGAAAAGAAGAATTCTTTCTTTAAGAAAGAAACTGTTATTTTGATCAAACTATTGTGGATAGATTCAGACATTATAGTGGATTTCTTTTTTCCCTTATGGTTTCTATCTTTAAATAAATATGTATTTATTTTCGTATCATCTGCAATGAAAATACATTAACATTGTCCTAGAGTATTGTCTACAAAGTTTTTAATGCTAATTAGCAGCCAGCAGGTGAACTTGACATGAATTCATTCTAAAATCCCAGAATCATCAAGGGAATGATGTTTCCTGTGAAACACAGTTAAAATTTTCTTTATAATTACATACATGATCCAGTTGGTACAGCAGAGGCAGACTCTAGGACTCTGAGGCTGTGTCTACACAGGATTTCATTGGTTTCCCCATTTTCTTGTATTTAAATGCCTCATATAGGCCCTCACTATCAGCTCCATTGGGGAAACCGAATCTGAAACTTCATGGATTGGATTACATTGCTTAAGATATTTACCCCACATAGGGGCTAACACAACCCTTCTAACCTATGATGCAAAAAGTTTTCCAGTTAAATTTCAGCAAAGGCAGACCTCAGAAAGGTTAAAAATGTCTTTGCCACTCCCTAAACAAGAGAAAATGGATCTTTGCAGGGCTTTTAACAAAAGGCTTCCAGACCCAAAAAATGCAAGAGCAAAATAAAAAGAAACGTGGTGTTTTCCATGGAAGATATAGAAAGGAATTTTTATCTAAATGGATAAAATATCTTTCCAAATAGAAAATTTAGGTTTCCCTGAGCTTGCATGCAAGAAAATTGAAAGAGTAAATGCGAAGTCAAAGTCATCACAAATAAGAAGGAAACATTTCACTTGAAAAATATTAATGGAAGTGAAATAAATGGAATATATCAGAAATTGGTCTGCAAACTGACAAGCAGAACTGACAAAATATAGGCAGATGCCCGTTAAGGTGCCAAACATTGAAAGTGCTAGAAAAAGTACCGATAGGGGAGCCAAAATAATTTTCAATGAAGTTAAAATGAAAGCTTCTGTGTGGCACTTACCACACAAAAATATCTCTAAATATTGTCACAATGGAAAATCATTTTATCAATAGAGAATTTTTTTGAATATTGGCTTTATAGCCCTAAAATAATCTTGAGAGTCTATAAGTTTAGTTCTCTCCAATTGGGGCTTAGAATTATTTTAAAGCATTCCTACTAATCAATTAAACTATCTCTATTTTCTGTAATTTAATAAATGTTTGTAAAGCAACTGCTGTATGTTAGTTATTATGCTCACCTAAAAAATACAGTGATAAAACAAAATTCTGTCTTTCTTTGCAGAGCCTGTAAGAAAAAAATGCACATAAAAATATCATATTTACTTATTTTATAGTTGCTTACATGATGATATGAAGCATTGCATGATGCATGTGGGAAAGTTTTAGGGTTCAGGGAAGACTTCCTTGAGAAGGTAGCCTATGAATTGAGGTTGGAAGTATGAATATGCATTAACCAGGCAAAGTGGAGAGGTAGGGTGATGGGCTGCTCCAGGCTGAAAGCAGAGCAAGTGTGAAACCCCTAAATCAGGAAAGAGTGGGGGTATTGTAGATATTTAAAGAAATGTCATATGAATAGAGAGAAGATAGAAGGGAAGGAAGGTACAAGAAGTTGGAGAGGGAGGTAAGGCCAAATCACAATTAAGTAGTATACATTTTATTCTATGTACAATGAAATCAGAAAGATTAAACATATTTTCGAAAGCTAAAAATACAGAGGTTTACCATATAATAATAAGTAACTGTTATTGGGCACTTAGTGATTTTGCATATTTTATCTCATTTAATGAGTTAATGGTCCATTAAGCTGGAGAGAAAAAATTATATCTTAATATCCTTGGAGTATAAGACTGGAATACTTACTCCCACAAAGTTCCAAATTAGGTACAGTGTTTCTTAAACATACTTCATCCTTTTCCTCTTAGATATATACAAGACTTATTACCATATTAAATATTTTACAATACTTATTTAAAATGTTTACAAGAAACACTTTAACTTTGTTAATCTACTATCTCCCAAATATTCCCTGTATCTTAAATTCTGTGTAACATTCTTTCTCAAGTGATGAGTAGGAAGTTTATAAGAAATTCTAAAAGTATGTGCCTAAGATGTTGGGTAGAATATCATTGGATCTGAGGTTCACAAAAAGACTTTGATAATGTTGAAAGGATGGATTTTGCATGAAAATGATTGGAACCAGCAAGAATACAGTATTGTAAGCAGCATGGATTCTTAAAAATATAAATAAATGCCATATTATGCCATCCAAAATTCTAGAAACACCATCATTCCCTAAAAAAAAAACATCAGATTAAGAAGTCTTAAAACATCAATCCCTGCATGATCTATTTTGATGACAGCTATCCTGCCAATGTAAATTCACAAGTAGTCAGGGCTTATCTTTGGGAGTGAGAGTCTACTTCAAATCCTTCTTGAAACATGATAGTGTACAGATGATCTGATGTCTGAAGACACTTGTCATAAGCAGAGAGATAGCCTCTGCCAATACACTGGCCACAAGCCTGCAGAACTTTTCTGATCTTGGGTTTCTGAACCTGCTGAGAAGAAATTCTACCCATTCTGCCAAAATGTATCTCGGTGTTTGGAAATCTGCAAACACACATGGCTACCAGCCTCATTTTCATGTTGGACCCATTTGAGGAGTAAAATTCATTGCTCCTCAAGGAATCCAGAAGAACACTAACTCACTGTGGTTCCTCAGGCTCCTGGCACAACCCAGATTCTCATGAGTGATCACCTTAAATTATGTTGTGAAGGAACTTGTGATTAAATGAATGAGCACTGGAGTTTGACAACAGTAAATCAGCAAATAATCACAGGCATGGAAAAATATATGCGTGCAATTTCACAATGCCTCATATATCTGCATTCGCCTTGGCAGGCTTTGATACTCCCTGCATCAAGCTAGAAGTCATCTGTTATACCTTAGTCATGGGGACAAGAATATTCAACTTGGTTTATTCTCGCACCCACTTATACTACAGCACCCACAACTTCCCACTTCTAATGCTTCTGATATGTCTTCAGAGCTTCATGTATAATTTGTATAAGGCTCTGTTCTAGGAAATTTTGCCTGAGTGTTTAATATTAAGGTCATATTTTGCAGATACTATTTTCAAAACATGAAAGAACAAAATACATGGAATTTTTTGATATGTGTGTATTTTTTTTAGAAAGAATCATTTATTCCTTAGACAAGTAAATTACCTTTTGTACAATTTTGGGCTAAAATATATGTGAAGAATGCCATTGCCAAGGGCATGGTTTCTATAGATGACACCATTTCCATTTTCCATATATATTTAATTATTTTATTTTATTTTAGCATGATAAAAAGTTTTAAGATGTGATAACCTCAAAGCTGTGGACTAGTTCACTGATAATAACCACTTGCCATTACTTATAAGTGCATATTTAATAAACTCATGGGTATTCCCGTGTTTCATTAACCCCACTTAAATAAGTAGAATATAAAACTAACTCTAAATTAAAAACTGTGCATCTCCTTAAAAGTTATTTGAGAATATTGCCAAGGCTTTTTCTCACTTCTGTGTTGAAGATTGAGCAAGGAAGATTCCTCACCTCATGGACATTTCTTCCTAGAGTCAATATTGTTGAGACAAGCTAATGAGAAAATACAGACCATTGTCTTAGTCACGGCAGAATTTTTGTAGGCTTGCTGCTATCCTCCAAGAATTCGCTAGAATGGCATGCATTCTTCATAATGAGAGATATTCTTTGAAGATTTTTAAATACATCTTTGCAGTTTATGGATATATATTCTTTCTCTGTAGCAACACCCCTGCTATAAATGTAAATGTTCTTATATAGACCTTCAAACACTTGATTTTGTTTGAAGGCAAGTTGTCATCATTAACACCTTCTGAAAGTTGACATCTTATTTTGCTTGTGTTATCAAAGGATCTAAAAAGTCTAAACATTTTGAAAGTTTGATTATAAATGCAAATTGAGTTTAGACAATTTGGCTAACGAATTTACAGTTCGAAATCCTCTGTGTTTTGTTTTATTTTGTTTTGTTCTCATTGTTGCTTCTTCATTTCAAATACATTATTTAATATTTGCCATTATTTATAATGTCAAATTTAGTTTTCAATTTAGAAAAGTGAAATTTTACTTACTTATATATCCCTCAAAATAGTTTTGAGTGTGTACAAAGTGCAAAAAACTGTTAGCCCTAAAGATGCTCTGTATGTATGCGGCAGATGTGTGTATCACACAGATCTATGAAACATATAATTCCTACTATCAAGAAACTTCCATAAGTGGAAGAAAGAAGACAGATATCTAATATGAGTTACAAAATAACATGTGCATTAAGAGATGCAAAAATCTGAAGATGGAGAAATGTTTTGTTCAATGGATGCTCAGGAAAGCCCTCATACAGGGACACGCTTGGCTTTGGTGGTAAAGAAGGGTAAGATTTCTGCATATGAAGGGGTGAGTTGATGTATCTAAGGGAAAAGAAAAGGACAAGTAAAAAGGCAAAGAGGATGGAGAGTATGGAAAATCAAACAATGTGTTTTCTTTGAATCAAGGGAAGGGAGATAAAAAGGAAAAAAAGAAATAAATGAAATTCTGAACAACAGAATGCTAATTTTGACTCCAAATCTCTGACCTCTCACTCTTCTACTTCAGGCCTTCAGTGGTCTCCATGCAAGCAGTCTGGAACAGCTTGCAATAAAGAGACAGAGTGAAAGCCAGAGAAACCAAAGTGACAGAGGGGTAATTTGGGGCTATTCTAAGTTAAAGACTAGAGATGATGGAAGATTGATAGAGGAAGTCAGACAAAGAAGTAGGGAATCTATAATACCTGTAGAATCATTGCAGAGATGATGGCATGGGTTTACAGGGCTGGAGTGTAAATTGGCTGCTTTCCTTCTCTTACAACACACGTCCAGCAATGATGCTGAGGATCAGAACATGGGCCACAGGAAAAAATACATGTTGTTTAACATAAATCATCAAGTTGGAAATAAGAACAGTTTTAAGAAGTGGAAGAGATGAGCCTAGTTTTAGACATTGGACTTAAACGCATCTATAGGATTTCATTCACATGTATTCTTTTAACAGACAACTGATAATCAGAGACTAGAGTGCACAGCAGAAAAATAATTAAAATGTAAATTGAAGAGTTGCTTGCACAAGCAAGATAGGTAAAGCTATTAGATAGGATAGGATATATCATAACCTTCTCTATAGAGTAAGCATGCAGTGCATCAAATTACATATATAAAACAGAAGTAAAAAAGATGGAATAAAAATAGGATTCTAGTTTCTATTTCAACATATAAAGAATTTGAAATTAATCACTCCTAGTCTTACAGCAAGAAAAAGAGTGGACAAACTAAAAATCAACAACATATTTACACTTTTCAGAGAATCCGAGGTTACAGAGCAAATTGCTAACCCTAAATCTGGAGAGGCAGGTGGATCCAGAGAGACATAAATGAGATCTGCTTACTTTGGGCAGAAGTCACTGAAGCCATAAACTGGCAAGTACAATTAAATAGTAATTTTGATGAATTGTTGCAGGATGACTGTGGACTAGCTTGCGAATGAGAATCCCTTGGATACACAGTCTTAAGAAGTTCTACCCTTTTATAGCTGTACCTCCAGTAATCCCATCGGTTTCTTGCAATGAAAATATGAGAAATATTCCATCTTGACTCTCCAATAATAGTGGCTGGAGGAAAGGAAAGTGGGAACAGAAAGAGAAATCATTGTGAAATGTGACACGATCTATCTTCACGTTAAAGTTCTGCTGCCCAGGGGATGGGGGCACCTTTGCCACAGCCTTATCCAAGCTAGGGGAAATTCATTTTTCCCACACCATCCCTCCACTAACTTTTCCATATGGCCTAAGAGGGAAAAGAAAAAAACAATCAACAGAGGTAAAGATACCAACAAAATAGATGGGAAATAGTGCCGCCAGGGAAGTGAATAGGAGAAAAAGTATTGTTGTGATACTTTTTAAGATCGTGGCTGTAAGACAAGTCCACTGAAAGATGAAGGTTTAATTTGACAATTAAAGAATGTTCCCCATTTTCACCATGTTAAAACCACACCAACAGAGATCTAGTATATTAACAGTGGATTGGAGATGAAAAAGCTGCAAGAAATAGACTTTCTGTGCAAAAGAGTACTTAGGAAGGCCCAGAGTAAAGAGGGGATACAAAAAAGTTATCATTAGAGGAATGTGAAGGCTTCAGTGCCTATAGTTATGGAAAATGTCATACTCATTCCAACTCTTAGCTAGATGAACATAAATATAATTAAAGATCTATGTGTCTCAGTTCCTGTTACTCAATATAATATGTCAGTTCTCAACAAAAATGTTTAAAGACATGTCAAAAGCAAGAGAAAACATGGTCTGAAGAGACAAACCAATTATTAGAACCATACTCAGGTATGATACAGTTGTTGGATTAATCAGAGAAAGAATTTAAAATACCTGTGTTTAGAATTTTAAAGGCACTAATGAATACAACAAACTTTAAAACTCAACAATCTAAAAAAAGCAAACAAACACTTAAAAATTGACAAACATCTGGGTCAAATGGTAGTTCTACTTGTATCACTATCTTGCCTCAGAATCATATGAAATCTCTAGCTCCATGCCACAATTAGTCCAAAAAATTTTTGCACATCATACCTCTCCCAAAGACATAATAGTGGTCCCCTATATGGGTAACATCACGATGATATGATCTGGAAATCAAGATATAAATTATCCTAGAAGCCTTGAAAAGATATTTGCATATCTCAGAGTGGATGCAGGTGGAAGATAAATCCCATAAAAATATGTGAATCTGTCAACTCAAGGAATTTTATGGGGACCCAATGTCAGAATATTCTCTCAAAAGGAGAAGAGCAAGTTGCTATGAAGCAAGCCTCCTACCACAAAGAAAGGCAACATTAAAGGATGGCACAGTCTGGAATGAGAGACCCATGTCTAGGATCCTAAACACACTGTGCAGAGTGATCTTGGCTACACCTTGTCTCCCTTGATTCCTCAATCTTCCCGTCAGTTCCATAAGCCACCTGACTACCCTTTAATGACAAAACCTTTCTGTATACATTAGCCAGAGTTGATTTCTTAACATTTATATGCAAGAACCTTATTTGTACAGTCCCCAAATTGGAGAATATCAAAAATTGCCATTGCAATAAACTCACAATCATAAAATAAGTATTTATAGAATATTAAGTGAAAATAGCAAGATACAAAATGTTACATATGTAAGTGAGTGCAATAAATATAAAAACTGCATAGAAAACACTGGAAGGAAATATATCAAAATATTGAATGGTTTCCTCTGATAATGGGAAAATAGATGGTTTTACTTTTTCATTCTATGTCTATTTCCAATTTTCTATAATGAATACCTAATTCATTTATAATAGAAAATGCTTATCTTGTAAAAATCAGGTTAGCAGGAAGATAATAAAATTTGAAAAGACTCCATATATTAGACATCGTTAATGTTTTTGTGTGCTAAGCTAGACTAAAATCCCTTCTAATGAAAAAATCTGTTAGGATAAATAAACCAATACAGCAAAGTTCTTTGAGCTCATTAGAAGTCACATGCAGCCTTCCTCTCCAGAGCTGCTTTTATTACTCTCCCTACTCAGCTAATGGAAATCACTAAACAGCACCGCAAAAAAAGGAAGTATAAAGGGTAACTTCAAATGGGAGACTGGAGCCCTGGAGCCGAGAACCTTGATGAATTAGTTTCCTATTGCTCCTGTAACAAATTACCACAAACTTAGGGCTTGAAACAATACATATTTATTATCTTACAGTTCCGAAGGTAAGAAGTGTAAATTGGGTGTCCACAGGGCTGTGTTCCTTCTGGAGACTCTTCAGAAAAATCATTTTCCTTGCTTTTTCCAGCTTCTAGAGGCCACCTGCACTCCTTGGTCCATGGCCCCTTCCTTAAAAGACTCTGACCTCTGCTTCCATTATTACATTTTCTTCTCTGCTTCTGACCCTCCTACATTGTGATTATAGGATTACATTGTGATTACATCGGGCCAATCCAGATAATCCAGGATCATCTCCCCATCTCAAGATCCTTAACTTAATCACACCTGCAAAGTCCCTTTACCATGTAAGAGGATATATTTATAGGCTTGAGGAAGTAGGATGTAGATATCTTTGGGGAGATAGGGCATTATTCTGTCTACCACATTCGGGTTTTCAAAACCTCAACTATCAAATGCAAAGGTCCTTGCCTTTCTGAAAGGAGGGCTGAGGTATGACCCAATCCTTTCAGGGGAGGTTTCCCCATGCAGCCTCCCAGCCTGGAGCCTCACTGGTCATGGCAAGTGATAGGCTGATAAAGGGAGGGAGGTGCTCCTCCTAGCCCTCACACAGGCTTCATGACATTGTATTTAAAAAGCAGATTTGTTGCTGGAGTTTTGAAAAGTTTGAAGATCACTGTGCTCTTTGAAAATACTCAGGCAGACTGGAAATTCTTGATTTTTGTTGTTGTTGTTGTTGCAGCTTCTTTTTATTAGACTAGCCTATTTCCTTCACAATATCTACCAGACAGAAGAATATTCCACACTGAGGTGGCGGCTCCTATCAATAAAAGATTGTATATCTGCCCAAAAGTGAAGCAAAGCGTAAGACATGACTCATAATGCAATTAAGTAGGCATCTTGGGAAAGGAAATAAAAGAAGAAGAAAATGATAACTGAACTCTGTTCTGGCATGGCTTTGGTCTAATATCAGCAACAGCACTTCAGAACAACTGAAGAATCCCCTTTTCACACATTTTTTTAAAAATAATATATTGCCAGTTTGGTAGAGTTGGGGAGAAATATTGTATGTTGTATGTTTCTTATGTTGTCATAGCATTTTTTCAAGAATTGTATTTGTATAGCATTTCATAATTATAAAATGGTTCACATACATTGTTCAATGTATTTAATGGAATAAATATTCACTTTTAATAACATCGTTGTCTCTATTAACATTTTAGCTTAGCATCAGAGTAATATGATGGTAATTGTTTAAGAACTGGCTCCCTCTTCCATACCTCCCTCCAAGAAAAAGGCCTTGATTTCAGATTTCCATATGTAAATACGCCTGCCATAGATGATTTCAAGCTATCAACATGTCCTTGAAAAGGGAGTTAGGATGTGCATAATCAGCTCTTGCAATTAGATTGGAGTCCGTTCCAGAATATCACTCCAACTTAGCATTCAAGCTTCCTGTTAGTGGGCCAGGATCCCTAGTAGGCTTAACTAACAAGAAAAAAAATTAGCCTTTGAAGAAACATCAAGGTGGTACTAGGAAGCCAAACCCAGTTTCCATGGGAGTTACATCATGCAGTGGGTGGGATGCTCTGCCCAGTTGCTCTTGATCCACTTTGCTTCCCTGTGTGCCTCTTCTGGATTCATTTTCCTTAACCTCCAATGGATAACACCTGTTTCTCTGCTATGGGAAACAGCCCTCAAGCTTCTGAAGCTGCAGGCTTTGTCTGCACGTGGTGCTCAGCCAGTGACTGATGGAGGCGGGATCAAGAAAGCCTGGTCCCTTGCTCAGCTGCTTCTCTGCGGGTAGAGGAGAGCCAGCATCCTCTGAGACTTGGCTTGAAATCACAACCCTGATTCTCTCACTCCTTTATGCTCGTCCAGGGAGTGTTTCTTTAGCAAATCACTCACATGTGAATCCTCATCTTGAGGTCTGTTTCTGGGATGCCCAACCTAAGACACATATGGGGATAACCACAACAGGTCTTTGCCCCTAACTTACCCTTGTTTCAATCTCACCCTCTGGGTGCTTTAACAAAACTATTGTTCTAGAAACCAGTATGTATGTTAATCTATAAATTTCTGACCACTTGTAAGAATTCAATGTATTTACAATATAAAATATCTAGTGGATCTTGGTTGGGGGAGTATCCAATTCTAGAAAATGGAGCCAGGGCACACTAAACTATTATACTAGCAGAAATATGAAGCATTCTTATGCATCGTTTCTAAGGTTTCTGCCTCCAGGGTGGACGCAATATAGTACAGGGCTATTCGATCATACTTCCCACTTCCTGATGATATCTACTAGTGTGAATAGCATTTCAGAAGATGAATAGTGAGAAATGTATGCCATAATATGGGGAAATTATGTTAATAACATACACTAACTAGATCTTTTCTGGCTAAGAAAAAAGAGCTTTTCTCTGCTCTTTGTGGAAAAGATTCAGTATGTCTTTGGAAACACATCCTGTAATGAAGTGGAAGGGTCTGTAGTGTTCGCAAAGATGATGCCAAGTGCACAATCTGCAACAAGAAACCTCTGCAATTTACCCATACCAATGCAAAGGAAAGACACAGGTTTTAATGCCTGGAAATTCTCTTTGGCTTCACACACAAAGAATGAAGAACCTGAGGACAGCTGCTACTTCCAGACTGAAACATAAAATTCCCACTGTCAGAAAATTTTAAAAATAAGTTTCCCACAACCAGAAATGATCATTTTTCTCAGTGGGTAAAGCACATGCTAGTTGGTGTATTTATCTGATGAAGCAAAATGGGTGAATTTGTGCCTTTACTTTCTGTACAAATCACAAAACTGAAATATGACAAAATATACTGTGTGATTAGAAGTGGGAAAATTTAAAAAGACCCCTTTAGAGTCTCATCTGTCCATCTTTCATTGACATTGAAAGGTTAAATTCTCATACAGCTTCTAAAGACCAGATAAATGCAGTCAGAAATTAAAGTAGATGCTTCCAGGCAAGGATAAAAATAGTAACAAACTGCAAATATTACAGAAGTTTATAATCTGTGTTCACACATAAATTATTACTATAACTATTGAAAAAATTATAGTATAAACATAAATTTGGAAGTTATATAATCTCACACTCCATGCAAAGTTGCTTTCTAAAGATAGAAAACAAGGTGTTAAATCTTGAGACATTCTTTTTTTATTTTACTGATATAATCACTCCATCTAATTATAAAGTTTTCCCATTTGAGGAAAAGAAAGTTTTCGAAGGAAAGATTTTTAAAGTGCCACAGATCGGAAATAGGTTAGCCAGGTAAGGAACACAAACTGATAGAAAATCTTTAATATTATGCTAACTCTGTACACATGGTGATGAGGAAAAGTATTGCAGAAGACTTCCAGAATTGTAAAAGTTAATTAGAGATTTATTTATATAAGACATTACATATCTAAGCACAGATATGACGAAGAGGTTATTATGGAGTTGCGTGTATATTTGTTCACACTCACTGCTCACAGAGAGACAAGTCCAGGGATGAATAAAACACATGTCACACACGTATTTGGGTTTCACGACGTCTTTACTGTCAAGAAAATGCAGCTTTACTGAATGCAGTCAGTGCCTTTAAGAAGCAGGTTTCCACAGATGGTAAGAAAAAAATAAAAGAAGAGGAAAAAGAGTAATCACATGACAAGCCTGTTCAACTTCAGAAGCAATAAGCCAATATCTGAAATAAAATATATTATTTTTTCTCTTGTGCAAAACCTTGAAGGAGCTTTATGAATGTTTCCTCCATGCTCATTGTTTCTTTATCACCTTCCCCACAGAGGTTTACTGGTGGCGATTTAATTACCATCATTTGTTTCTTCCCATTCATTCCATTGGTATTGCCCTTGGCCTTCAACTTTTAAGTCCTCCAATTGTTCAAGGTAAAATCTCTTCTCATAGTTACCACAGGTCTCACTTGTGGCCAAGTGGATACATGATAAGTAGGGTGGGCAGGTGGGAGGGGAATAGAGAAGAACTAAAAGCCAAATAACAAAGACTAGTGGATAATGGCCTCTTAGAGACATAATCTTTGACAGGTGATTGAGATCATAGCTTCTCCTAACCCTGTCTTCCTTTGTACTACACAATGGTTCTCAGAGCATGGCACTGAGACTCCATCCAATGACAGACAGAGAGGAGATGTGTGCAGGAAACAATGAGCCAGAGCATTGGTTTTGAACTGCAAGTGACAAGTTGCTGACAGGCTTTATCCTGACACAAGGCTGGTAAAGGACAAAGCAAGGAAACCAATAGGGAGACATTGTCTGCAGCCATAAATGGGCACCTAGTAAAGAGACATGGAAGAAAGGTCACTGGGCAGGAATGCATGATGGATGGAGCCGAGGAAAATAAAGATTGCCCACCCTGAGGGGCATTTGCTCATGGCCAGCAACAGCCGTAAGCCTGGGAAGGTGGAAACTCCCACACAGCCTGGCTCCTGAAGAGCTGCCATAGAAAGGCCGGGCGTGGCATTCCCCAAGTCAGCGATGACTGGCCAGCTGCTGCCCAGAGGGCACACTCTGGCACTTGCAAGTCTTGGAAGTCCTGTGGAAGGATTCAGCACTTCTCCTGGTTGTTAGTTAATCTTACTGAGAACCACCATTCTGACAGTCCTAAGAATTAAAGATTAAGCTGCGGCTGATGTTTTCTAACAAGACTGTGAAGAATGAGGGACATGGGTGCACCCAGGACCCCCACGAAAGCTCAGTAAGGTGCACATTTTCAAGGCACTGAATAAATCTGGAGGAAGTCACTGATGAGGAAAACTGAAATGACTCATGGGTCTGTTTGAGGTTGTTCCAACTTAGATTATGAAAGATAGAGCACCTGAGATCTAAGGCCCTTTTCGAGGGCAAACAGCTGAGAAATAGATCCGAACGGAAGTGTACACAGTCCTTGAACACTCAGCATCAGTTAGGGTTCAGACTACGTGACCGTGCGTCCTACATTCCACGTCAAGTTGTCGAACATGCTCTTCCACTTGGTTAAGTCAGTCACTTTGCATCTGCAGGGGAGCACCATGCCAAACAGATCTCCCAGCCTTCTCTGTGTATGTCAGTTCTTGACGGACATCAAAGCCAAGGTGATTGTAAACAGCCTGACAGTTCTATTAAGACAAAGGAAATGATTCTAAACTGGTTCAAAGATTGGAAAACAATTCAGTTTATATTTCAGACAACAGTCTAGAAAACAAAATTTTTAAAAATACATTATGAGACTATTAGATATTAGTATATACAAAATTCAAGCTATGTTTTAAAAAGCCCTTACAAATTCTTTTTCTTCTAATGTACTCTGAGCCAATTCCATAAAACTGGTCTCACACTTAATTCTTTCAAATGCCACTACTTTAATAACGGCTTCTGTTGTGGCCTATGTGGCTTGTTAAAAACCGTCACCATAAAAATACCATCTAGTGGTCTTTGAAATTTTCTAGAGTAAAAGAGCAATTAGAATGTAAGTCGGGTTGGGGTTTAGCTGGATTCCAATCCAATTAGCTTTATAAATTAATAGCTCTTTGTATTTTAGCATTAGGTGATGCTGTTTAATTAGTCAGTTTTTGTTTCCAGTCTTAGTTTAAAACTTCACATTCTGATTAGTTACTGAGTTTTAACTGAGTGGGTGAACATTCCTCTAGAAAAGTGTCTGCGCTCAAACTTCTGTCCAAACGCTGTGGCAACGTTAAGATTTCCAGGTGGAACAAAAGGGCAACACGCTATCTCCGGAATTTAGTGTTTATGGCAGAAGTCACAAACAAGCTGCCTAGAAACAGCTTTTCTTTTCTCTTCTTTACTTTTCTTTTCCTTTCTGTTCCTTTTGTTTTATGTTTTATTTTTTTCTTTCTTTGCTAGGACAATAATTTGTCTTATTAATTAGCAGCAAACCAAGCAAATTCATGCAAATCTCACATTCATTTCTGAAGAACAGAAGCAGTGGAGTTGAGTAACAGCTGCCCCGTGTGAATGGGCTAGATGCTCTCCTGTTCCTTCCTATCCTTACTAGGTCTGTGCCATTTACTTAGCTTGTGGGCAGGTGTTCACATTTGCCAACACTTATCTATTAATATATACAGAGCTATGCAGTGTATGTCTTACCTTAAGGGTACATCTTTCTTAGAACTTTCTGCTTCTTTGCGATATAGATACTCTGACTGGGTTCTATGATAACTTTCTCCCCTTTTTGCATCAAGCACTTTGGGAATAAAATCAGCTTACCAAATATTAGGATATAAAAGCAATTGAGACCAAGAGTTCACCAAATATTAGGGTATAAAAGGAATTGAAATCAACTGCTGATGTTAGTCTCAATTCCTTTTAAAGCTTTAATGCCATTAGACACCAAAATGGCTGAACAGTGCCATGATTTGGCCTCAGGATAGGAGGATAAAAGGTGTTATCAAAAGGAAGAGGGAGAAAAGGGAAACACCCAGGAAAGAAGAAGAAACCTGGGTGAATGAGAAGGAGATAGAAGAAGCAAAAACAAAGAGGGAAAGACTATATCCCTGTGGTAAAGAGACTCTACAGTGTCACCTACAACTCCTTCAGGGGCGATTTAGGGACCCCAGTGACACCAGTTATTTACCCAGGATTAAAGCAACACATTAGAAATAAAAGCAGATAGAGAGTAGAAGGAGGAGAAAGTAGGGATTTTCCCTACCAGGTAACAATGTTAGTCACTTAGAACATGAGTAGGGATGTCCCATTGTTCCATGCAAATCTGTTAAGGAAAAGAAGTTCTCCTGAAATGTGTTTATTTTTGTCAAGGTTTTGCTGCTTAGAGTGTTCAAGCCCACCTAAAAGTCGTTAATAAACACTAATCTCATCATCTCTAAACCAACTGTTCTAGTGACAGAAAAAAGCTAGCATTATTTCAGCTTATTCCCAATATTTAATAATAGGACAGATTTTGAGGGCATGAACAGGGTTACTTGTCAGGAACTCCTTTTACATAAGGCTAAAAACAAGCCAGGAGTGACACTGGAAATTGATCATCCTTTCAGCCATTCTGTCAGGCTTCCGAAAATTAATGAGTGGGCTGCAGAAGGGAAGTGCCTTACCAGAACATCACACAAATGTGCTGATGTGGACTTGTGGAAATTCTGCTTACCTAATGCAAAGCTAAACTCTTCACTTCTCCACAGCGCTTACATTCTACCCAAATCTTCTCCTAGGGTTCTTCCATTCAATGTTATTCTCCTCAGGCAAGTAAGAGCAAAGTACAAAAGAAAACAGCAGAAGTCACTGTCCTTGGCTGACAGAATGACACAACAGATGCTTTTCAGACTTAAACTGAAAAATCACTGTGCTTATATAAAAATCAAAATTCAGAGTGCAGGATAACATTCACTCAACATTATTAATTGGGTGAATACGGTGTTCAGATCACTACTCGAAGGGCAGTAAGAAACTTAACCTGGATGAGGAAATACCCTGATCAGGAAGGTGGTTCAGTGGCAATGTTTAGCTTTTGCACTCTGTAAGAATGACCTCTGCCATTTTTTTCAAATATGAGAAACTGAAATGCAGGAGCTATGAAAAGATACAATATTTCCCGTCCCTAAATATGTAATTTACTGAGTTAAAGGAAAAACATAAAGAAATTCAAAAAAATGTAAGGATCACAAGTGACAACCCTTAATAAGACATTCTCCAAGTTATGACAACTGAATGATGTTTCCTGTATGTGTTTCCCACTTCTCTTTCCCTGCACACCCTAGGCTCTGGCTAACCAACTTTAGCCACAAGACTGACTCAGACAACACTGCTGCCTAGTGGGCCTTTGAGGAAACTATCAAATCCCACATTTATAAAGCCTTTTTCTTTCTTGTTGAGTCAGTTATAAGAAAGTATTAGGCATATGTTATAATTCCATATTTTTCCTCTTTCAGTGCTCCTTGTTTAATATTTCAAAATATTTTTTCATAAATTTCTTTTTATTTCCTTCTTCCTTTCCCTCTGTTTTGAATTCTTACCAAATTCATATAGAAAAATTCTCACTTGCTTTCTCCCTTTCTTTGCAACCTTTTCTCTCTATTGTCCTTGTAAGTTAAAAACTTGATAAGAAGGCAGCAACTGTCTAGACTTCAACAGAAGCATTTCTGTCAATTTCTAAAGCATTTAACAATGTCCCAAAGTTATCTTCTGAATATATTTACTAAAGTTGTCTTAATTTTCTTTCTTTTGTTCCTCAATTAAAAAAAAATAAGTACCATTAATATTGCAGTTAAAATTATGGAATTTGGAGTTAAACTCTTTAGACTCAAATTTCAGCTCGATCACTTATTAGCTATGTAAACTTGAGAAGTTACTTAAAGTTCCTTGGGCCTCAGTTTCCTCCTCTGTAAAATAAGCATAATAATAGCATTTACAAGAATATTGCAAAAAATAAATGAATTAATACTTGTAAAAGACTTAAAACAGTGCATGGCGTATATAAAGCTCTAATATTTTATTTTGTTGTCAATATGGTAAGATTATTTTCTAATGTTACTTTTTAATTTTAAATATTTGTACTTAACCCATAATTTGGACTAAATGAATTTCATGACTTGGCCTGGAGCTGTAAGTATTACATATAACATCGTTTCAAGCAGAAAATATGTTAAGATTTTTAAAATGCTTTTAAATTTTCAGAAAGTATCTTAGTTAAAAATTAATAAATTGGATGCTCCCACATTAATTTCACAGAGGCTAAGGAACCATTGAGTAGGAAAGTAAACAGAATCTGATTGCCGATTAGATTATAAAAGAATAATTTCCTGAAGTTTTTGTTTGAGCTGTTGTTAGAATTAAAAATATTGTAGAATTAAAAATATTGAGAAATGGGGACAAGGTGGGGCGGGGAAGGGAGAAACATTCCAAGTGATGAAGATAACATGCAAAATCTTGGAGGAATGAGCAACTTGGAAGCCTATAAGAGAGATAAAGTTGTGCTAAAAAAATAAATTTAATTTATTTAAAAGACAACTTTGTAATTCATGTTAAAATTCACATTTAAAATATGGCTATTGATATAAACTGTTTTTCTTACATTCTGGGACACAATACTGCTGTCTTCAAACTCAAATTGTGATCTAGATCCAAAAAGGAAAACAGAATTTATTGTCAACATTCCTCTCCATTATGGTATTTAAAGTGGATAGAAATTGAACATATTAAAAGAGCCTTGCCTTCCACTTTTCAGAATGCTCTACACTGAGCCTGAGCTGCAGCAGGAGATCTGAGCAGGAGGGGCGAGTAGCAATAGGCCAATGCATTCATGAGTGCAATCAGAATCAAATGCTTAATTTATGGACATGAAAGAAAAAATTCAAGCACTTGCTGTAGCTGTAGCTGATTACTGACTATTCATTAAAATGGTATTTGGCTTGTTCCAATGTAACCCCAATGTTCTTTGTGAAGAAAAAGTCTATCGTGCCATTTTCCTATAAATTATGCAGCTCCCTGTTTATTCTTCTTCAAAAACCCATGCCCTCCTTTATAAAAAGAACTGTTTAAAGGTTTCTACAGCCTAGGGATTGTACCTAAAATACTGAAATCACACAATTAAAGGAAAGAAAAAATTAAATTAAGTCTCTGAAAGGGTTACTGCCCAAGTTAATGCTTCCCTTGTGCCCAAGTAAAACTCACTCTGACAAGCGGGGCTACAGTGTGTTCCAGTAATTGCTTCTTTCCTCAGCATTGCTGAGTAATTGCTTTGCAACTTTGCCCTCCCGGCACATACACATAGAGTTATCATGATGTGATCCTAAAATGATACCTAGACTCAAAGAGCAATGTTTTATTAATCCTGCAGTCAAGAAGAATGGGAAAGATTAACAAGAGAAGTAATTCAGTTTCTAGTGTGGCAGCATTTTAGGCTTCCATCCAGAAAAGAGAGAAATGGACCCAGAATGCCATCGGGCTTGAATCTTGGCTTTATCTGCTTTCTCTAGACAGTAGCCCACACAGCCAAACATAGCCCATCCACATGTTTCAGGTTTTCAGCCTCTACTCCCAAGAAGAACTAGAGAACATAAGAAATGTCCTGTTGGGTCAGACAAATTTCATATCATCAGATCATCCCTGGGAAGATATGTTCATGCTCCTCAACATCAATCTCAAAAGAGAGAAAGTTAATTTTGAGAAACCTCTAGATTTTCTTTCCTTAATAAAGCTAGGATACATACAATATTGCTCCTTCATTTTCTGGATTTTTTCTGACTCTGTATGCATTTTCAGCTTATACATAACCCTCGAAGTTCAAAAAGTTTATAAGGTCTGCTGTGATAAATAGTTTCTCTTCTGCCTTAAAACAACTCTTTACTAATGGCTGGCACAGTGGTAAGGACACAGAAAATGTTTGAAAAAAGTGCATATCAACTTGAATTGGTAGGATTTAAAATATGCAGGGTCTGACCCCTAGATGTAAATGCATCACCTAATTGGTTCACCTTGACCGGGTATCTCAGGATACCAACTTGAATGTTTTGACTTGGAGGGAGAGACAAGCTCATGACATCCAGATCTCTTTTTTGTAACACTGATCTCGAGAGAGGTAAGACAGAATTTTCAGTGATTCCACTGGCTAAGGGATCTGGTGAAGGCTACTCTTTTCTTTGATGAAGCTGATCAAATTCTTTATCACATACCATATTCCTTACCATCCGGAAAATAGTGGGTAGATCTTGCTTTGGTCTGTTCTGACCTCACTTTCCTATGCAAAGCAAGTTGATCACAATCTTTTCTCTGTGTCCTTTATCATCTGTGGCCATAGAGCCCTCTATGTGTCCAGCTGCACATTACTGAGATATTGAGAATTTCTCCTTGCTTTCTATGATCAATCAAGTAATATTCAAACTCCTGAAAAAGGAATTGAGGTAGATCATTTGTAACTGTGAAGCTTTGGGAGACTGCTGGAGAGACAAGTTCTAGGATCATCATGGGAAAATCAGCAGGATTCCCCAACTACGTTATTTCTAGTCCCAAGTCAAGCCATCTGTCACCAACTGAATGTTGAACTGCCCGTTTATGAGCCAATATATTGCAAATGGAATTGAAACTTTACTTTGTATGAGATTTGCTCCGTGGTTATTTTAATTTTTTCTCAGGTTTAAATTAACCTATGTTATAATTGTTCTTACCCTATGAGAGTGCCTACTCTACAGATCTCTAACATTTGTACTAAGATCTACTACTCTCTAAGTTATACCTCAATTAAGAGAGAAAAGCTCATACTGCTACAAGGATGCATTGATGACATTGACTTTTCCCCTTTCCTGAAATATCCCATCCCATTTAATGGTTGAACAATAAGGGAGCTGCTCCTCCTGGCTCAGAAATATGGACGCCATTTGCCACTAACGTCCATTTTCCCGCTGCTGCTGTCACAGCTTATTGCTCCTATTTGATGGTGGGTAGACCCACTGCTTTGACTTACTCGGTTACTTATGTGGCAAAGGCTAACCTACCAAGGTCAGTGGTTGGGTATCATCCATCATGTTGCCAATACGTCTGCGTGATTGATGGGGGTGTTACACAGTGGGGTCCCTGACTTCTGTGACTGTCACGTCTGTGCCTTTCAGCTGCCCCAGAACTGGAGCTCCCAGGTATTGTACCATCTCATCTCCTAATGGCTCTCTGATTAAAAGGGCTCAAGAACTGGCCTGCATTCACAGAACAGTGAGAGACCAGGACTAGTGTTCTTGCTGACTCAAAAAGTATGCTGAAATGTGCATCACATAGGGCAAGGATCCAAACTGAGCTGTAATCCTTTGCTTGAGGGTAAACATGGATGATTTTTACCCAAATCCATAGCCCCTTATAAATAAACACA
Source organism: Avahi laniger (assembly GCA_963575035.1). Lineage (NCBI taxonomy): Eukaryota > Metazoa > Chordata > Mammalia > Primates > Indriidae > Avahi > Avahi laniger. The sequence goes on along the minus strand of CAUYSK010109124.1, from coordinate 18,412 downwards.
TCCTAAACATTAAATCCGGGATAATATGAAAAAGCTCATTAAAGTAACCTTGAATTTTTAGCAATGTTAGCAATAAATCAGTGAATTTTATAGCTCAAAAATGAAAAAAGAGTAATCTTCTTGCTTTTGTAGATAACATACAATCTCAGAGACATGATTAAAATCCTAATCCTAGGTCAATAAATACAATACTCTTAATTTCAAGCTTTTCCTCCCAGCAAACCTGACAACTCCAACATAGACAGAAGCACAGAAGTCCATTATGGGGAAAATGCAACTACACTGTGTGTACACTTCCTCTTCATCGTCTTCTTCTTTTAATCAATAGCACACTGAGTCTCCAGCTTCTATTGAATTAGGTTTACAAAGCTTTTTTGTTCTCACCTGTCGCTAAGAAAAATCATTCATGGCGTCCTGGATCTGCACTAGCGGCGACTGCATGAATCAAAAAGGTAAAATACGTTCCCTCCCCAGGGAGGCCGCCAGCTGTCTCATTGATTCAGTGCTGCTCTTGGCTGATTTGGAGGCTATCCTGGCACCAGTTCCAGAGAGCACCGTATAATAAGGTACCACAATGCAAATTGTTACCAGGGAGAAACAGAACATCTGGTCTGGAACAAAAGCAAAGTCCATCACTAGGAAGCAGCCCAGCCATCAGCGTTCAAGCGTGAATATGCTGGGTCCGTCACCTGAAAGAAGAGGTCCCTAGAGCCAAATAAGAGAAGATAAAATAGAAACCATAAGCAAAAAGAAATCCTGAGAGAAAAATAACATATTATTTTCTCATCATTTGTGTCTAAATGTAGAAGGATAGTATTAATATCTACTAGTTTTTCTAGGAATGCTTTTTTTAACACAACCAATAATGATAAAAATTGAAATTTTAAAATCAGAGATCAGTTAATGTATGTCTTTGCATTCTGCAAATTTTGGGGGTTTTATTTATTTGTTTTGCCGGGATTTTTTATTTGTCTGTTTTGTGGGTTCTGGGGGGTTGTTGTTTTGCTCTGTCTTGTTTTGATGGTTGAAAGCCTCCTTTGTCATCCTGCTGTTATAAGCAGGGCTAATGACTGGCCTCTGTTCTGTAGAAATATTTTAACTGCCAAGGGCCTATTGATCTCCATCTGAGAGCAGCCAATCTGAGAGCAGTGAGTAGAAGTGGCATGCGTGATGCCTACCATGTGCCTTCTACCAACCTGGGCATTATAGAGCTCGTGGCTGTCCAGGTTGCTTTATAAGTTCATTGTTGTTTTTGTTGCTGTAAGTACAACTATCTTCTTTCCACCAGTGCAGTTCATTTGTCTGCTTTAAAATGCAAATTAAAAAATAAAAAGAGCTTACCCCGTTGACAAAGCCCCTGTCAAAGTGAGAGTCATTACACTCTACATAAGGTTTGTATACTTCACTCCTTTCCAAAGCCATCTGTCTGAATTTAATTCACTGATAATTTTATCAGTCTCCCCATGCTTTGCCTGAAACCTCTCCATTGCATTTTTCATTCTTCACAGACGTTAACTCTTTGAATGACAGTTCCAATGCCTTTAGAATTTTGATGAAGATATATACTGTTTCTGAAGGATCTCTCTCATATGCACTAGCAATAGTGCTTTCCAAAAAAAGTTGTACTTCTCCTTTGCAAAGCCAATCTAGATACTAAATTGCACCCAGGATATTGCTAAAGAAGACACCACCTGCAGTGGCACCATCCCAGGCACACGAAATATCTTATCATTTAAGATGCCGTTCCAGAAACTAGAAACCAGAATCATTTTATAGAAATAATTCCAATCTTTCTTTCTATCTAATAAGGCATACAATATTATCCTTAACCAGCCTCAGTAAGAGTGAGACCCTGTCACTACTAAAAATAGAAAGAAATTAGCAAGACAACTAAAAATAGAAAAAATTAGCGGAGCATGGTAGCACGTGCCTGTAGTCCCAGCTACTGGGGAGGCTGAGGCAGGAGGATCACTTGAGCCCAGGAGTTTGAGGTTGCTGTGAGCTAGGCTGATGCCAAGGCACTGTAGCCCAAGCAACAGAGTGAGACTCTATCTCAAAAAAAAAAAAAAAAAATCCTTAAGAAAATGCAGGCTATCAAAGAACATCATAAATCTATTTAAAATGTAACTGTTTGAAGAAATTAATTTTTTTACAGCTTGCTCTAGACCATGTATTCTTTTTTCTTATTTTTTTAAAGAGATCATTTAAATGCATTTTTAGTTGTACATAAGATGATTTATCTCATGTATATTGTCAAATCATTTTGAGGATAGTTTGTTATTAATTTCCAGATTAATTCAGAGAAAGGGGCTTGATGCAGTTGATATGACATCCTGCTTTTAATTTTTCCCTATAAGCATTTCTAAGCTTGGGCATTGAACAAGGTGTGGTGCAGGTCAATGTGGGAGATGGATCGGAAGTTTCCCAAGACACCTATTTCCCAGGAACTCATGATCTAATAGCAAAGATCAGGCACAAAGCAGACTGCGATTGGTACAAAGTGCTACACAAACCTAAGAGAGAGATTTATTTAACTAGAAACATGGTGCAGACTTCACAGAAGAGATCGTTACATGGGCTCTGAGAACTGGGTAGGATTTGAGGAGTAGAGATGAGAATGAGAAGGATCCAGGTATAGGGAGCTCCGTTGGTAAGAGCATGGATGTGGGAGAGTATGTAACAAGTTTTAGGAACACAAAGGGCATGAGTTTGGCTGGATCAGAGAACATAAGGAGAAAGCAGAGACAAAATTAGAGACATAAGGTGGAACCATGATCTGGAGATGGAAATGTGCCATTAGAAATTTCTGAGCAAACATAAGACAAATGAACTGCACTGGTGGAAAGAAGATAGTTGTAGTCCTCTGTAGGATGAATCAGGAAGAAAGATATTAAAGACAAGGAAAATTTGGAAATGTCATTATAAGGAGAGAAAAAGAGGCCCTGGATTAGGAAAGGTGCATTTGATATGAAATTTAGAGAATTTGTTCAAACATGCCAACCAAACAGATGACAGAGATGTACTAAAAATCAAAAGAAAGACTCAAGTGGGCTAAGCAAAGCAATCCGACTAAAGTGCTTTGCAGCTTTGCCTCTTTCTAAATTAACTATTGATCTCCCAAGTGTCACCACCATTTCCTAAGGGAATCTAAGCCAGTCCCTTTTGGAAGTATCTTCCTCATACTGGTGGGTTTTTGGTCTTGGGGTTTTTGTTTGTTTGTTTGTTTGACTATTCATTTAGCACTGACATTGTTTCCACAGCAGTTATATAGTTCCTGATACTCATTTTGTGTTTATAGACTCAGAGACAAAGGCCAGAAAACAAGGTGTTGACTCCATGGTGGGCCAGGTCTACAGGGCATGATAGGAGAGAACGGTGGGAAAGCAAGAACAGGGATGTCATTAAAATAATGTCAATACCACTTGTAGATTAGAATGTCAGAAATTTAAGAATAAAAGCATATTGCTTAAAATTGGGGATGATGATGGTAGTAATTATTATATTATTGGCCCTATGAGGGACAATGTGATAAATAAATGAACTAAAGATCCAAATCTTCTCACAGTATGATTTGTGTTAACTTTCACTACTAAGAGGATGATTTGCAGCACTGAAGCTGCTCCCCAGACTAGAAAAACTCCATTTAGAGCAAAGTGTATGAACAAATCCCAAACAGTGACTTAAGGGAGTATTTGGCTTAATGTGTATGGTAGGGATTAGCCAATTGTTTACCAAAACCTCCCCCTTCTCCTCTAGGCTACACAGCTAGACTACAACTCCCAGCCTCCCTATGGCTAGATAGGGCGCAGTAACTGACTTCTGCCCGGCTGAATGTGATCAGAGGTGATGCGCTCCACTTACCAACTTCAAAATCTTCCTGATTGATCCTCTGCACTCTCTTCTTTTGTCTTCTGATGAAGAAAAACAACAGAGAACTTCAAGGCTCCAGGGAATGAGGGAATGGCGGGGCGGGGGAGGGGGAGAGGCTGCTAGAAGGAAGGATTGCCTGAAGCTGATGTTTCCATCAACCTGCACCAGATGCGATGTGAATGAGAATGCTTTCCTAAACTTATTATGTTCAGTGACAGAGATTTGAGAGTTGTTTGCTACAGCGATTAGCCTACTCCAATTGATACACATTTGAGGTTTTTGAGTCCGGCAAACTTAGGTTTATGTCTTGGCTTTGTCACTTAACCAGCTCTGAGAACATGGACAAGTTATTTACCTTCTTGGAGCCTCAGTTTCCCTATAAGTAAAACAGGGAAAATAGGGCTTCTATGAACATTAAACCAAATAGAATGTATGTCAATTTTTTGGCACAGTGTCCAGGAATAGAAAGCATTTGATAGAAGATAGCTATTGTTTTTGGTAGACAAGACACCATTTTTATGGTGTTACAGTGTTATTAGCCGGAATAAAAATGACATTGGAGAATGGGATAAGAAGGTAGCTCCAGCAGAAATACTCCTCTCTAGTATTCCCTAGGGAAGGAAACTGAAATTTTATCTTCATCTATTATCAAAGAGTTATTCCTGATTAAATGAACATCTTACTTTGTTAGTCTCAAAGAATGATAAAACAATTAAAATTTAGAATTGGGGTTCAAATTCTAGTTCTGGGATGCCCACCTTTGGCCATGATGGAATGAATGGTATAGGAATTACACTACTACTGTAAACTACAAAATTGAATAAAATACATGAAGCAATTGTTGTCAGACATTGGACAACAAACTGCACAGGGCTTTGTGATCCTTGACAGGAGACTTACAGTTGAGGTGAACTTCATTTTGATCCCACATTTCTGTCCAAGGCACTTCCTGAACTGAAGTTCAGAGAGTGGCAGTCTCATTAGCAGAGAAGTCAGAACTGGGAGTTTAGGATTGCTGAGAAGGCTGGAATTTATATGGAAAGGTACTTGAGATAGGGGAGATGCAAAAAGTGGGGTCCCCAGAGCTCTGCATGGAGATGCTGCTCAGGACCTTGGCCAAGTGCTCAGCTGCAGGTGTGCTGGATAAGACGTAGGGAGGCCAACCACAAAACAGCTGCTGGGAAGTGTCTCCCAAATGGACATACCAAAGGTTGTAAAGCTGGGAGACTTTGGAGTCCCAGGCTGTCACAGTGAAGTGAAGAGACTTTACTTAGTAACTTGGGTATCTAATTAAAACTGCACAAAGGCCACGCCTTAGAAATAAGGACCATGCCCTACAGAAAGCAACATGCCCTAGAACTGGGGAAAAAACTATATAGATTCTCTCTAACAAAATCCTAAACCTCAGATTTCTCAACCTCAGCACTATTGAAATATTGGATCAGATCATTCTTTGCTGTGTGATGCTATCCTGTGGACTGTAGGATGTTTAGGAGCATTCCCAGACTCTACCCTCTATATGCCACCATTACCCTCAAGTTGTGACAACCAAAAATATCTCCACACATTTTCAAGTGTTTCCTGGGCAGCGGGGAGCCAAACTCCCCATGGTCAAGAACCACCACTCTATAGGATCTAAGTGATCCACCCATGAATTAAACAATCAGCCAGAAAAAAACTCAATATTCCCTAAAGAAAGCACCATGATCTGTAAATCATGTAATATCAACATGTTACATTTTTTAAAACTACTATACAGACAACTAGGCAAGAAAATATGAGTTACAGTCAAAAGAAAAAATAGTCAATAGAAACAATCTCCCAGGATGATGCAGGTGTCAGAATTACCAGACAAGTACTTAAAAAGCTATTATAAACATGTTTAAAGATTTAAAGGAAATGCTGAACAGAGTGAGTGAATAGGTAGAGGATATTAGTAGAGACATGAAAGCTATATAAAGAATCAAATGGAAAATCAAAAACTGAAAGATAAAACATATAAAATAAAAAACTCATTGGATGGGCTTAAGACCAAACAAAGGGATCGGTGAACTTGAAATTAAATCAATAGAAATCACCCAAACTGAAGAACAAAGCTAAAAATGATTTTTAAAAATGAAAAGCACCTCAGCGTCTTGTGGAACAATAGGAAAATGTTTAACAGATATATAATTAAAGTCTTGCAAGGATAAGAGAGAGAGAGAGAGGCTAAGGCATAAAAATATTTGAAGAAGTAATGGTTGAAATTCCCTAAATACAGTGAACAACATCAACCCGTAGGTCCCTAGAAACTAGCAGCAAACTTATAGCAGTACGAATACAAAGAAGACCACACCTAGGCACATGATAGTAAAACAGTTGAATTCCCAAAATAAAGAAGCATTTTATTTATGTTTCCCAAAAGAAGGAAAAATGATTACACATAGTGTAACAATAATAAGATGTCTCTGCATATTTGAAACTTGGACTGAGGGGGGGAGGGGGGGCAAGGGCAACACACGTAACCTAAACATCTGTACCCCCATATTATGCTGAAATAAAAAAAAAAGAAAAAGAAAAAAAAAATAAGATGTCTCTGACATTTTATCAGAAACAATGGAGGCCAGAAGGCTAGAAGACAGCATCTTTAAAGTGCTGAAAGAGGAGATTTCTGCTTCAAGCCAAGACAGACTTAAAAAAAGAAAAAACCTAAAGTAACAAAAAGGAAACAAAAAAACAAAATATATAAAATAATGGTTTTCAAGACCTCAGTCAACAAAGGATAATTATTCCTGAGAAAAAGGAAATAAATAAAGTGAGACTTTTGACTGCCCCAGCTTCTAGGTCTGAGAGTTTCCAGGCCACTGCCCAGGGAGGGAAAAAACAAGCAAAACCTCACTTTATGAGTTGATAAGACAAAGCTCAAAGTCTAGAAAAACAAAGCAACTGGAGTTTGCAGGACCTAGTACCAGAAAGGAAAAATCTGCACAAAAACATAATGCTGGAAACCCTTAGAGCATCTCCATCAAGTATTCAGCACATTCATGTGAGGGAAATACCTGAGGCCAGAAAATTAGAGGAAACAGTACCCAATGGTCACATGGGACAATGATTTGTGCCTGTTATCACTAGTCTGTTATTCATGGGGCATTGGGATGAGTACGCAGAAGGGTATTTCCTTAAAAATGTTGAATAATTATCCCTAGACCACGTGATGCTCTGTTCACACATTAAAAGCATGCATATTTTAACCTCAGATCAATGTCTTAAAAAAGCCCAAAGAGATACAGTTCAAAAGCCAATCTAGGACATAAAATAGAATTTATAAAAATATTTAATTAGCCCAAATTATAATTCTGCCACTTATTCCTTGTGTAACCTTATGCAAATTATTTCAAATTCTTTTAACTTTAGTTTCCTCATGAAACTTTAATTGTGATCATTATTCACAATGGTGAATAATTATCTCTAGACCAAGTGATGTCCTGTTTTGGTATAATATATTTGGTATATATTATACCAAATTATAAAAGCAAGACCCAAAGGGTTCAAACTATTTTCAAATAACTTAACTGCACCCCAGTACAAAGCACAAAAATATTTATAGAAATACAAAAATATCTAGCACCTAACAAGATAAAATCCACAGTGTGTGACATCCAAGCAAAAATTATCAGGCATATAAAGAAGATAGAATACACAACCCATAATGAGAAGGTAATTTAATCAACTGAAACCAGCCCAGAACTAAGACTAATGTTAGAATTAACAGACATGGGCAAAAAATAATTATTATTACTGTATGCCAAAATGTTCAAAATGTTAAGTGGAGACAAAAAAGACAAAAGGGGCAAAATAAGACTTTTTCAGACATTAAAAAAAGCTAAAAATATTTATTGCCAGTAGATCTGCACTACTCTCTGAAACCAGGAAGATGGGGCAACCAAATTTCAAAACATGAGAACTACAATGTTGAAATGCAAAGCACTCTGGATGGGAATAATGACATGTTAGGTAATTAAGAAGAAAAGATTAATCAACTTGAAAAAGTAGCAATCAAAACTATATAAAATTAATCACAAAAAGAAAAAGAATTTACAAAAAATAACAGAGCATTAGTGAGCTGTGAGTCAACTTCAAGTGGCCTAATATGTATATATTTAGAGTCACTAAAGGAAAGAAAAGAAAAGAAGAGACTCAAAAAGTGTTTGAAGAAAGAGTGGACAAAATTTTTTTAAACTGATGAAAATTATAAACCTACAGATCAAAGAAACTCAACAAACCCCAAAAATAAGAAATTGAATTAATTAATTAATTAATTGAATTCTTATAATCAAATTACTCAAAACCAATGATAAAGAGAAAAATTTAAGAACATGGGGGGTAGGGTAACATGCTACATAAAAAAAGAACAGAGGTAAGGATGGGAATAGATCTCTCATCTGAAGCAAAGGAAGCAGAAGACAACAGAACAACTTTACTAAAATATAGAAAGAAAAGACCTTTCAACCTAGAATTCTATACCCAGCAAAAATATGTTGCAAAATTAAAGCAAAAAGCAAAATAAAGACTTTTTTCAGGCATAAAAAAAAGCTGAAAGAATTGATTACCAGCAGATATGCACTACTTGTATAAAAAAAAATGGCAAAGAAGTCATTAAGAATGAAAACTATATACAAAAATATTAATCAATATGAAGAAATGTAGAGCACAATAAATAGCTACATGGATAAATATATAAGATGTTATCCTTATTTCAATTTCTTTAAAAGACAATTTACTGTTTAAAAAAGTAATAAAATATATTATGAGGTTTATAACATACTTATAAATAAAATATATTATAAAAATAGCCTAGAAGCTGAAAGGGAGAAAATGGAAGTATATTATTATATGATTATTATATTATATGGGAAGTTGTATGATATTGATTCTAAATAGACTATAATAAGTTAAGGATGCACATTTTTTTTATTTCAGCATATTATGGGGGTACAGATGTCCTAGGTTACGTATGTTGCCCTTGCCCACCCCCAAGTCCGAGTTTCAAATATGTCCATCCTTCAGGTGGTGCGCATTGCACTCTTTTTGTATGCATATACCCGTTCCCTCCTCCCTCCTCACTCCTCGCCCCCCCCCCCCCGCCCAACATCCAATAGATGTTATTCTTATATGAAGGATGCACATTTTAATCTCAGATCGATGTCTTTAAAAACATAAAGAGATAGAGTTCAAAAGCCAATCTAGAAAATAGAATATTATAAAATATTTAATTTATCCAAATTATTATTCTACCACTTATTCCTTGTGTAAATTTATGCAAATTGTTTCAACTTCTTTTAATGTCAATTTCCTGATCTCCCATTAAATGTTTTTAATAATATTAATTCCATTAAGTTGTGATAATAAACCAGTCTTTAAATCCCTTGAGAGAAAAATAACATATCTTATTAGTTTTTATATTGCCTGTACCTGGCACAGTGCTTGGCACATGGATTTTTATATTAACTAATTTCTTTTCTTAAATTTTACCTTGTAAAGGGATAGTATCTGACATAGAATAGCATATAATATATATTCAATAAATATTCTTAAATAAATCTATGTTAAAGTGTTCTATGAAATGATGAAATATAATAAGATAAATCAAAAATGTTTCAAATAACTAAAATCTCATGTATTTATTTGACAAGTTATAAGTAAAAGGAGAGTTGCACATGTACATGCAAACAAAAACACAAAGAATATTTGAAGACAGTGAAAAACAAGGCTTCATTTTTTTTTTGATTCATCAACATTGATAAAAACATTGAAATCTACAATGTACCTTAGAAATGTAGCCTAAAATAAGTTTATCCTCGGATGATTTAAAACTGTCACTGTTTGAGTCCTGATAATCTAAAACAGCTGTTGTTTCCAAATCAGGTAGTTTCTGGGGATGCTAGTCAGCAACAAGCAGAGAAAGAAAAAGTTAAGGATCTCCATATATCAGTCACAGAGGGTGTCTGATTAGCAGGTAGTGAGGCCCTGGAACTGTTTGGCCAAGAACCATTTTGATTTAAATATAAGGTTGGGTCAAGGGAAAAAACAAGAGTAACTCATAAAGCATCTCTAAGAAGATACACCATGAAAGTTTTCAGATCTGAGGAATATTGACCAACTTAAAAGGATTTCTACTCACTCTTTTCATAATTAATAATGGCAATTGTCAATCATTTCCTGAACAAAATTTCTGTCCTTGAGCTAACTTTACATATATTACCTAATTTAATGTTCACAATAACTTCATGATTACTAGGTCCAGCCTTTTTAAAATATTTGACCCTACTGCCTACCTTAAATTTATTATGGAAATGAAGAAATCAGATATTAGTGATTATCTGATTAGGCACACACCTAATAAGCAAGCCAGGCATGATGGCATGCACCTGTCGACCTAGCTACTGGGAAGGCTGAGACAGATGAATCCCTTAAGCCCAAGAGTTTGAGGGCAACAGAGACCCTGTCTCTTTTTTTAAAAAGTCTTTAAAAGTATATACTATTATATTTTAACATATTTTTAGTTTTTCAAAGCCCGTTTAATTCAGTCTGAGATTTTGGAAGGCCTTCATCAATTTCCATAGGAAATCACATTCTCATTGTTTACACACACGTGCACACACACATATATATGCACACAGATGAACACACTTTAGAGTCAGTATAGCAAAAGGAAAGAACTCAGGTTTCAAAGTCAGATAAATTGGTTTCAAATATTGGCTCCACCCCTTACAAGAAGCATGACCGTGACAGAATATTTAATTCTCTCTTTTCTAATCTGTAAAATGAGGATAATAGTGTCTACCCTCAGAACTTTTTGAGGTTTAATTTAGGTAGTAGCATTTGTGACAGGTCCCAGCACAGAAACCAGTAAATGTTTTTCATCATCTTTCCTCTCACAAAAAGTTATGTGCGTTTAAAATAAAGGACCCTATTTTAAAAGAAGTAATCTGCTAACTGGGCACCATCATGTAATGCGTGGACAGTATAGGACAACACATGTCCTACTTCAGTCTTCAAATATGTAGATTTTGTCTGGTCTCTTCTTGTTGACCTGGCAGCCCACCACCAGATGGCAGAAGATGTGTGATGAATCAGCTGAATGAAGGCATCTTAACTGGGAAGAAGACGATCATTCCAGAGAAGAGAGCAACTAGAACAGTACAGACTCTTCCCACTGATGGATATAAAACGTTATGTAGCCGATTCCTCCTGTCCATGAGAAGATAATGCTAAGATCGCTTCAACTCTTAAAAGCCACAGTCAACATGTCCCAGGAGAGCTCTGGTCTAGATTCAAATCACACAGATTCCAGATTCCCAGCAGTGGGACTAAGTTAGTGTGAATCTAAATTAAACAGGTTCTGACTCAAGTATCATAATGAAGAATGGTAGAAACAAATTATAACACAATGAATTTTTTTAATCCATGTTTCCATACAAGTATAAAGTGTATATGTGTGTGTGCATGTGATTATGTACATGTATGTAACAATGATAAATAAATAATATTTTTATGTGGAGTGGAGAAGGAAAAGCTATACTTTACAAAAGAATTCTAATAAATACAGAAGGGATGATATTATAGAATTCAAAAAATCACCATTTGCAACCACCATAGTAATAATTGATTGAGGTAAGAATTAATAATAAATAGCAAAATCATGGATGGAAGATTGTTGAAGACCAGGATATTAACGCAGTCTGAAAGTATTCCTCCCCCAATTACTTATTAATTTTAAAGAAGAAAGGTAAACTTAATAGTAGGAAGATCTTTAATCAAAAGATCAAATTTAACATAAGCAATAAAAGAACAAACTGAGGTAACGTGTCTCCTAATTAGATATACTGAGAAGGGTGATGATATACAACATCACCTCTGTAACATTCCTGGAACAAAAAAATGTTTAAACTGAATCATAAGAAAATCATTAGACAAATGCAAATGGAAGGACAATCTGCAAAATAACTCATCTTGACTCTTCCTAAGGCCAAAAAAGGGCTCCTCCAAAGGCCAAAAGGCAAGAAAAACTATCCCAGATCAAAGGACCCTAAAGAGGCATGACAAGTAAATACAACGCATGATCCTTGATTAGATCCTGGATTTTTAAATTTTTTTTTAACTTTTTAAAATACCTATAAAGGGCATTGTTGGGACAATGGTGAAAATTTGAATATGGACAATATATTAGGTAATAGTGTCGTGTTAACGTTGATGTCTTCCATATGATATTAATGTTTGGTTATGTCAAAGAGTGTCCATTTCTTAGAAAACACAGGCCGAAGGGGGAAGTGTCAGGAAGCCTACAACTAACTCTCGAATGGTTCAGGGAAGGAAAAAAATTATATGATGTATATTTTTTCCTACCATATATCAGAAGGTAATACTTAAGATCTCTTCTAACCCTTAAGAGCAATAGTCTGTATGTCCCAGGAGAGCTGTTCTTATATTGAATGGCAACAGAGAGAGAGTGAGTGTACAAGCACAAAAGTGACAGAATGTTAAGTGAATCTAGGTAACGGTTTTATGGATGTTTATTGTACTATTCTTGGATGTGCTTTTTCAATGAGATTGAACTTTATTTGGGGCTATTTTCTTAATTTGTTTTTTTAATTTTATTTTTTTATTTGACAAATAATAATTTTACATATGCATGGCGTACATACTGATGTTTCAATACATATAATGTATAGTGATCAGATCAGGGTAATTAGTAAATCCATCACCTCAAACATTTATCATTTCTTTGTATTGGGACTGTTCAATATCCTCCATCTAGCTATTTGAATCTGTGTAATGTATTATTCCTAACTATTGTTGACAGTTACATAGAACACTGTAAGATGACTATAGTTAATGATAATATTTTTTCTAATTCAATTCTGGGAAATTTCATTTGAAAAAATCATGTCAGTTCTAATTGGGATCTGCTCTCCTGTGGGTGGGGGAGAGAAAACCAGAGAAAAATATGTATTGAAGCCCAAATGAATCAAAGAGTGAAATAAACAACCCAGTCCACACGTGTTGTAACGGAGGTGGTCTGAATCAGCTGGTTCCCAGAGGTGTGGGGCAAGAGTCCATGCTCCTCCCTCGCTGCTCTTCTGATTATACAACACATTTTCTCTTTAAGTTCATAGATTACAAAAATAGCTCAGGCCAGAGGGAGGACCCATTTCCGTCTTGCAATGGGAAAGTCTGAAGTCTAGACCTTTATTATTCTCAACTGCCTTTCCAGTTGGAACCATAGAAATGACTACCTGTGCGTCTATAACCCTGGCTGCTCTGAGCTCTGGCAGCATGCCCATTTCTAAGGCCACATGTGGGCTCCACAGGACAGCAGCATCTATTGTTATCTGAATTCATTCTCCACCTGGAATGGAAGTGGGTCAGCACATCCACATCTGAGAAAGGGCAGACTTCAGAGCTTCTCTCAGCACCCCAGCTGTTTCCCTTATGTTATTTCACTTTTCAGGGCTTCGTGGACTCTATTTTGAGATTTTTTAAAAAGTGGGAAAGTTAGTATGGTGTCTGTGATCCATTGAAATATATTTTCTAAAGGAAAACTCTCCTTTAGAAAGTGGGAAGTCTGATGCCCTCCCATTTCTTATGTCCCTACGCTTGACCTTCAACCGTGTTAAACCTGGAATGTATACAGGTATCTGTCAGTTGTGGAAAGAAACAATACTCCTGGGAATTCATCTGGCATGGACTGGCCCGATTTAGACTGTCCTTAGATTCTTCCTTCTTCCTACACAGTTGCTCAGCATTAGGCCATTAGTAAAACTGTATCTATATCTTTTACTGCTATGTTAACCTGAACCCAGAACAAAACACAGAAATTTCAAACGTTTCAGGGTGTCTTAGGCGAATTGCCTGATCCCTGCATTTCTCTTGCCTCACTTCTAAAATAGTAGTAAGTGTCTCACTGAGCTGCATAGGAATGAAATGAGAACATGAACTTCTCCCTTGATCATGAACTACTAAAGAGTAGGGACTTCCTCATTTATTTTTGTGTCATAGCACCGAGGACTTTAAATATATGTTTGGTTGAATATCATACCTGAATATAAACAGATGCCTTAACAAAGACAGTTTCCTGTTCCCATACAGCTTAGGGAAGAATATTTCAACTAATAGGTTTTATAGATACATACTACTATACATGATGTGGATAGCTCCATTTTCTTGTATCTATTTGTGTTGCTCTTCTCATACTGAATGTAAACAGTTCTTAGACACAAGAAAATACTGGTTTGAGTTTAAACATATAGCATTGCTGTCTTCTAATTAGATGGTTAAGATGAACAAAGGACAGGGGTCAGCAGACTTTCTGTGAAATGCCCAATAACAAATATCTAGGATTTGCGGGCTCAATGGTCTTTGTCACAATTATTCAACATTGTGATTGTAATGGGAAAGCAGCCATAGACAATTTAGAAATGAATAAGCCTGGCTATGTTTCAATAAAACATTATTTATCGACACTGAAACTTGAATTTCATGCAATTTTCACGTGTCTAAAAATATTCTTTCTTTGATTTTTGTTCCAAACATTTAAAAATGTAAAAAACATTCTCAACTCACAGACCGTATGGAAATGAGTAGTTTGGGACCAGGATATTAATTGTTAGGATATCATTTGTGTTTAAATATTGCATGAATTTACCAAGCACTTTTACATCAACCTAAAATTCAACTTCTAAAAGCATGAGTTAAATAGATATATAATTAAAATTCATATTTTAAAAAGAAAGGGTTAAGACGAATTGTTAAGTGCTTCTTTAGAAGGCAGCCCTCTATTAGAAATCTACTAATTTGTTTTTCATTGTTTTCTAACAACAATAGAAATTTCTAAAACTATCAGTGAACTGTAAAAATCATTTTTACTCTGCGTAGGTGATTTAAAGTGATTAAAAATTAGGCATGCTTCAATAGGTCTTAATGGCTTATAGGCGCTACTTAAGAGCACATTTATTCATTAATTTTATATAATGAGCCACACACACATAAATAGTAACAACTTTAGAGGTGCCATACATGTTTTTTAGAAAGAAGTATGTATTTTTTTCCTTAACATATAATCATCCCAATTGGGTGAGTTTAATCTACATCAACAACTCTGCAAACAACTCTGCAAACCCAGTAAGGGAAGCCAAAATGTATAAAAAAAACTTTCATAAAGAAAAAAAAGGAGCACATTAGATAACTGGTCACCTCTCTCTAGAGGATTTGTCCAAATCTTCAAAGCTCTGTGCTTGAAAACCTGTGTCAATATTTCTTGCATAATGTTGCAATGGCGAGGAGAAGGGGAGTTATTAAAGTATTTACGGAGTTCCTGTCATATCCCAAGGGCTACTCAGGCATTGACAAAGTAGTGGTGAACCAGGCAAGCAAGTTCTCTATTCTCATAAAGGTTGCATTCTAGTGAGGAAAGATGAACAAATAAAAAAGAATGTTGGATAATGATAAGTGCAATGAAAGGAATTTTAATAGGCTAATGTGGCAGAAAGTAAATACCAGGAACCTAGTTAAACCAGGTATTCAGGTAAAGATCTCTTGAAGAAGGTGACCCTGAACTTGAGATTTAATTGACAAGAAGAAAGTGGTTGCATCAGGAGCAGGGGAAGTGCATTCCGGGCAGAGGAAACCACTAGTGCAAAGACCTAGGGTGAGAAAGAGTTGCTCTATTTGAGAAACAAAAAGAATATCCCTGTGTAGTGTTTCGTAAGCCAGGATAACAAATTTGGATTTTGTTCTAAGTGCAATGGTGCAAGAACTTAATGAAGGAGATTAGTAAGGAAGGTATTATACTAGTCCAGGTCAGAGATGGCATGGCTGGGAGCGGGGGAGTAATAATGGAGTTGGAGAGAAATGGAAGTGGAAAAAGTGCATGTGTTTTTAAGATAAAAGCAACAGGTCTGTACAAAGTTAGATGTGGGAGGCAAGGAAAAGAGGAATGTAGGATGACTCCTTAAATTTTGGCTTTAACATCTGGATGGATAAAGTTGCCATCTGTTGAGGAAAGGCTGCAGGAAAGGGGGCTTCGTGTGGGGGCATATAAGGAGTTCTGTCTTGGCCGTATTAAACTTGAGATGCTGTATTAGTTTTCTATGGCTGTTGTAACAAATCATCACAAACCAGGGGGCTTAAAACAATAGAAATTTATTCTCTCACAGTTCTGGAGGCCAGAAATTCAAAATCAAGGTGTGAGCAGGGTAATAAATTCTAATCAATTAATTCTAATCCTACATCTGTTGAAAACTGAAGTGAGCTCTTTAACTGAGAAAGAGAACTGCATAATGATTACAGTGGAAAACTTCTGCAAGCAGAGAGTGAACGTAGCAGAATATGCCACCCCAAAAACATGCCACTTTCCCTTAAGGATTATTTTGAGAAACAGCAGTCATGGGAGATGCTCTGAAAACAACAGAAGTTACCTTTTTGTAAGGTAAATTGACATTTATAAACAAAATCTCCATCTGCAAGAGTGTCTCCCTCTCTGTTCCTGGAAAAGAAGGATGACTAAATCACAAGAACAAACCTTACTCTTGCTTATGTACTTTTCCTGGTCACCTTTCCATAACTGGTCTTCCCCACACCCTTCTCTCTTTTGTCTTTAGCTAAAGATGATATTTATGCCTGAATTCTAAGCTACCTTGGAAAGTTACTCTTTCCTGAGTTTTCTCCCAGGTATGTATGAATTAGACATGTTAATAAACTTCCATTTGTTTTTTTTCTCTTGTTAATCTGTTTTGTGTTTCAGGGGTCTTAGTTTACAGGGGCCCAAAAACTTTGAAGAGTAGAGGGAAAAAATATTTTTTTCTCTCCTACAATAGCCTGGATTTAATTAATTTCTGACACTGCTGCTTACTAGCTGTGAGACTTTGGGAAAATTATTTGACCTTTTCATGCCTCTGTTTCTCCATCTGTAAAGTGGGGCTACAATAAAATTCTGACACTAATTACTTGGAGTTAAGTGAAACTGCACGGCTTAAGGACTCACCCCAAAAGACTGCCCTCACTTTAAACACCAGCCACAAACTGAGCAATGCTCAGGCCACCTGCACTTCTGACCAAATGGCTGCAAATTTAGAGGCTCACACTACCTCTCCAGGTTTGATAATTTGCTAAAACAACTCACAGAATTCAGGAAAGCATTCTACCAGTAGAATTTTATTACAGCAAAAAAAAATACGAATTAGAATCAGTAAAAAGAAGAGAAAAACAGGACATAGTCTGGGAGAGTCTCAAATTAGAAGCTTCCACGATTTGTCCCTGTGGGATCAGGACACACCAGCCCAAGCTTCGGTGTCCAGAGATTTTATTGGAGTTTCATTATAGAGACATGATTGGCAGAATCATTGACCATGTGATTGAACTCAATCTTCAACCCCCCTCCCCTCCCAAGAGGTTGGGCTGATATTGAATGGGTCAAAGCTCCAAGCCCCTCATCGCATGTCTGGTCTTTCTAGCACAGTCAGCCCTCATCCTGAAACTATCTAATGGCCCAACGAGAACCATCCCATTAGCATAATCTATCTGAGCCCACCTTGAATAGCAAAGGCACTCTTATCACTCAGAAAATTCCAAGGATTTAAAAGCTCCCTCCCATGAGCCAGAGAGAAAGGTCAGCCAAATTCTTTATTATGTAGCAGGAGCTAAGGACAAAATCTACCTCTAGGGGCTATTGTGAGGATTAAGAGAGCTAATAAATGTGAAGTAGTTAAAACATTGCCTGGCCCTCTAGAAATGTTAGCTATTATTATTTACTAACTTTTAGATATTTCTACATGTGTTAGGTATTATTAAATCTCATATTCATGCTGTATTTTCCTCCCTAAGAGCGAATAATCTGCCCTGACTTCTCTAAATGTAGTACGCCCCACAGGAAATTTTTGCACAGGCTGAACTACACCTATTTTTCATCTGTCTTTACAAGATGTGAACCAAGTTTCTAATATCACACTATTGAACACCAAACAGAGTACAGTTGTTCTATAAAGCCTAAAAGATGTTGAGTGACTGGCGTAACTATTAGCAATCAATGTCCCAGATTAAACTTTCCAGCTACAATAAAACATAACCCACTTATATTTCGCATTTGTATTCATTATTTCAATAAATGTTTATTTAGTGCTGGGTACTACTCTAGATGTTGAAACTACAGCAGTGAACCAAACACAGCAATTGCCTTCTTGAGCTCATATTCTAATGGGAAATTCAGATAATAACCCACATGTAAAAAATACATATATTGTAAATATATTTAATATAACACATATATACACAGTGAAAAATAAGCTGAATTAGGGGATGGAGAGTGAAATAAGGTTCCATATTTAATTGGGTGGTCTCCGAGGCAAATCTGGAATGAAGTGGCTCTGGTGTCTCCTGGCCTGTTTCCTGCTCTGTCTGTGCACCAGCAGTTCTGCCCTCTGGTGTCTGTACACACAGTCTTCCTTTCTCACCTTGTCACTAGATTAAACCAGTTCAGCCTGTTTATAGCTGCCCATTTCTTCCACGT
>CAUYSK010109123.1:0-12392 GCA_963575035.1 Avahi laniger | reverse complement strand
CTCTGGGAGGCCAAGGCAGGCGGATTGTTTGAGCTCAGGAGTTCGAGACCAGCCTGAGCAAGAGCGAGACCCCGTCTCTACCAAAAATAGAAAGAAATTAATTGGACAGCTAAAAATATATAGAAAAAATTAGCTGGGCATGATGGCACATGCTTGTAGTCCCAGCTACTTGGGAGGCTGAGGCAGAAGGATCGCTTGAGCCCAGGAGTGTGAGGTTGCTGTGAGCTAAGATGACGCCACGGCACTCACTCTAGCCAGGGCAACAAAGTGAGACCCTGTCTCAAAAACAAAACAAAACAAAACAAAACAAAAAAAAACTGAAAGAACCAATTCAAAGTCTTACTGTATTCATATAAACACACAATTCATCACTTATAATGCTGAATAGGTCATTGACCTAAATAGTCAGGCTTATGATAATGGCTAGATAGATCATTTAAAATAAAAAATTATTATGATGTTTGACTGGTTCCTTTTTTCACAACAAAGAAAACATTCCAGCTCCACTGTGGTAAAAATTTTGTTGAAATTTATATGGTATTATTAGGCATATTTTAATGCCTTTTTAAAAATTTTAAATCGTTTACTGATTATTGAAGATGCCAAAATAGCTCAATGGGGTATGATCTTCCACACAGTCTCTTTGCACCACTTTATATGGGTCTTTTAACTTGTAATTAGCCCATACATGTATGCATTGCAGCCATCAAGAACTGCCTCAAAGAATCTTATAATTTTAAGGAAATGTATTATCCTGTTCATGAATCCCAAAAAACCTACTTTTTTTAAAGAATTCTTTTGAGTCATATATATCCAGGCTATCTTTGAAAACTCTGGAATTTAATTAGGCAGGTCAGCAGAAACTATTAGATTGACAAGACAGACAAAATCAAGAGTTTCAAAGCAGGTGTGTATCAAGAACAATCTACACAATAACAATAGTGTGACCAATTAACAGTCTCTGCCTTCCAGCTGCAATAATTTTCATGATTTTAGACTTGATTCACATTATCTATAACTATTCTATTTACATGATACAATTATGTTTAAATGATTTGACAGCTTTTATATTTTGTTTTTATTAAGAGCGAGTTATAAAACATTGGGGTCAAACCAGAATGCCTAACAACAATAAGAAAAATGTCGCGGGGTTATTTGGGAACAAAAACACAAAGCAGTACCCACAAGTTTTAGACAAAAAAGAGAGAAACTTCAGAGCAGGAATTATATATTTGTTGCTCACTTTCCATGGGCTATTTCATTTGTTTTCAGAAAACCCCTACATAGGAGGTATTCCCATTTTACAGATGAGAGAAGATTACTTCCGGTTACCATAATCAATCAGACCTTTCAGGGATGGAGGCTCCAGTGGCTTATCGATCCCCACAGCCAGCCTGTAGCCACCCATTGATAGATGTGTTTTGAGCCTGGCCTGAGGTTCCTGACGAACAGCTGGACGCAATGGAGTGGGAGGGGTCGAGCCATTATGAGGCCATAAGAAGCAGAGCTAGGCTTTAAGTCCAAGTTTATCTTGCTTCAAAGGCACACATTTTAACACACTGTCTTCTCACTAAAATACAAATCAATTTACTAATCAATTTAATGGTCTTTTAAACTTGTAATAAATTATAAAAGTAGTTATTGATCATATACTGTAAGCCAAAAGCTGAGAGATTATTGTGCATACATTAGTTATTCTTTTCTTTCCAATCTTCAGTAAAGTGTATATGTGTGTATTGTGTGTGTATATATATTTTTGTGAGTTTTTTTTTGTTTCTATGTGTATGTGTGAGCACCCATGCAAATGATAAAAAATGGAAGAATGGGAAAATAATTTCCAAATTGCAATCCTTCAGTAGAGGCTTGAGGCAAGTACTACAGTAACCAAAACATGACAGACAACCTTCCTTCCTCCATCTCCCAACTGCTACGAATTTGAATGAATATTAGGATGGCTGTACTCTTACCACAATATTTGGAGTCAATATTTTAATTCTGTGTATGCATAAAGGATGAGGTGTCCAAACTCATGTCTGACTTATAAATATTTTAGAACATGCCAGTTTTAAGAAAATATTTGATATGATTTGTACATCAATTAATCTGCAAGTAAATTGCAATTCATTAATGTATTATTTATGAAGATAAAATTATATTTTTGTTGCTATAAACAAATTCCATAGGGTTTGCTTTATATTTTTAAATTTTTTTTCTTTCATCATATTACAGGGGTACAAATGTTTAGTTTACACATATTCCCTTTGTCCCGCCCAAGTCAGAGCTTCAAGTATGTCCATCCCCCAGATGGTGTGCACCTCACACATTAGGTGTGAATATACCCATTCCCTCCTTTCCACTCCCATCTGCTCAACACTCAATGAATGTTATTACTATATGTGCACTTAAGTGATGATCAGTTAATACCAATTTGCTGGTGAGTACATGTGGTGCTTGTTTTTCCACTCTTGTGACACTTCACTTAATAGAATGGGTTCCAGCTCTATCCAGGATAATACAAGAAGTGCTAGATCACCATTGTTTTTTTGTGGCTGAGTAGAACTCCGTGATATACATACACCACATTTTATTAATCTGCTCATGTATTGGTGTGCACTTGGGTTGTTTCCACATCTTTCCAACTGTGAATTGTGCTGCTCTAAACATTCTAGTGCAGATGTCTTTTTTATAGAATGTCTTTTGTTCCTTTGGGTAGATGCCTGGTAATGGAATTGCTGGATCAAATGGTAGATCTACTTGTAGCTCTTTGAGGTATCTCCATATTACTTTCCACAGACGTTGTACTAGTTTGCAATCCCACCAACAGTGTATGAATGTTCCTGTCTCTCCACATCCACACCAACATTTATTATTTTGGGACTTTCTGATAAAGGCCAGGGTTTGCTTTATTTGAACATAATTCCATCCCCTCAAAATTCTGTAGGAATATCTTAAAGAAACTTCACAGACAATATAAAATTTTATAATAATCTAATTCAAGTAAACCATTTGAAAGGTAATAGGAGATAACTTAGTGTTTTAAATGGCAGAATGATGCCTTCCATCTGAAACTCTTAGCAAATTACAACTCTCTCTATGCCAACTAAGCAACATATGTGTGGTAATCAGAGCAGTGGCCCCCAACCTCAAAATAAAATTGCCCATGTCCTAGTCCTCAGAACATTTGACTATGCTAGTTTTTATGGCAAAGGGAATTAAGATAGCAGATGGAATTAAGGTTGCTGATCACCAGACCTTAAAATATTTGAAAATAATTCCATCCCCCTCCACACAAAAAAAATTCTGCTGGAATATCTGAAAGAAACTCTACTGACAATATAAAATGTTATAATATTCTAATTAAATTATCCTGAATTATCCAAGTGAATCCAGTGAAAACATAAGGGTTCCTGAAAATAGAAGGGGGGTCAGAAAATTGTCAGAGTGATGCAATGTGAGAAAGACTGGACAGGCTATTGCTAACTTTGAAGACAGAAGGGGATCACTAGCCAAGGAATGAAGAAGGCTTCTAGAAGCTGGACAAAGCAGGAAAACAGATTGTCCTCCAGACTTCCATAAATGAACACAACTCTGCTGATACTTTGATTTTTCCCAGTAAAACTCATTTCACGCTTGGGCCTTCAAGAACTATAAGGTCTTAAATTTGCATTGGTTTGAGCCACTAAGCTTGTGGCAATTTGTTACAGTACCAACAGGAAGCTAAGGAACAGAGCAATGTTCTGAGCTATTGTATAATATAGCTGCTGAACATGTGTTATTTGGCTAAAGACAAAGCAATTTAGTGTGAAGTTGGAAATCTTATGAAATGATCAATTTGTATTTTTTCCTTTTTTATTGAGAGTTTTTAAGCCTCAGAGATGTTGATACACAATAAATATCCAATTAGCTTTCAGCATGGTTCACTCTAAACTTTGCACTTTGCAATAAATACTCAAAACTTAATATCTGTTTTTTGAGGTTGTATTTATTAATGTAATTTTAGTGCCTAGAATAGTGTGTGACATGATAGAGTCTCAAAAATATTTATTGACTAAATGAGTGAAGACAAGCACTGCTGAGTGCACTGAAGTATTCTCTTAATGTATTTTGTTAAGGAAATCTCATTAAGGCACCACCAGGGTGCTTTCATACACCTGATGACTGTGTCTATTTCTTGACTGTCCACAACCCATTTCAGAAGAGCTCAAGCCTGTGCAAAGGTTCCCAATTCTACTTTTTGCTGATATAAATACTGTTCGGGTACTTATGTTCTCAGTGTCTCAAAGGTTATTTTTGGATAGTGGCTCTTTCAGTTTTCACACTTCCTTTTCTGAGCATCCTCACTTAAGACATAGCCAACAATTTGTCCAGTATCTGGACTGATACTATGCTGTACTTTCAACCACTGCACTCTAACTTAAGATTAATTTTTCTGAAAAACGACCTCTTCAGTTCTTCATCCTAGTAGACCTCTTTTGAGCTTACCCTACTAGTTCTCTAAAATATAGCCATACAGAGTAAAATCAAATTGTAAACACAGGTTATGTATAAGCTAATACTCCCATTGCTTGAGCTGCAAATTAATTCTTTTTCATTAGTAACCTTTAAAAATATCCATAATGTCGTAACAAGCCTTTAAAACAAAGTAGACAATTAGTGTTATTTTCTCACTTTTTTGTATTAAGAACCACAAATACTTTCTCACTGGAAAAATTGCTTACATTCATATAAAGAGTATAGGATTTTGAATATTTAAAGTCATAAGCCCAGTGAGACAATTATTTGACATGATTTTCTAACAGATCTGTAGTTAATATGAATAAATTATATAAACAGCAGGGGAGGAATTTCAATAATAATATCTTGAGCTTTTGGAGTCCCATTGCAAAAACCTTCATAGTTATGAAGACTGGGAAGATTATCCTTAATCCTACTTCTCCACTAAATTAGAAGATAGCTTGGGCTCTAAAGTACAATATCAAATTTGCATTTCATGATAATAATTAAATTAGTCAATAAAATTTATCTAATATGTATTTAAATTCTGTTCTTCTAAAAAAAGGATAATAATACAAATTTGTTTGTTTAAGGATTGGTGTTGGTCTTTTCATCTTATCTCCAAAGTACTTTGGTTTTTTTAGACATGGTCCAAAAATATAAGAAGATATGAGTCAAAGTGGGATTTAATTTCGAACTATTGTTCTTCTTTAGATTTTAAACCATTTGATTTTTTAAAAAAGCCATCAATCAAAAATATGTTGACATATATAGTATTTAATTTTTGATATTCTAGTGTGATTAAGCATACATTTCCTGCAAATAAAAATCCTATCAACCAGACATTATAAATACAGGAAGCTAATGTTTTGTAAATAAGATGCCAATTTTCCCACTATTTTTAATAACATTTTAAATGTGTTTCTAAAATTGCCTGGGATTAAACACAAAGCAAAAACAGTAACTTTACAGTGAAGAAAAAAACAGTAATTTTACAATGACATCACGTTAACCGATAATCAAAGTTACTGTCACCAAAATTAGGTTAAATTGACATCATGTGCCTCTAGATGTGATACACTGAGAAAGACACTTCATCACTTATGTGATATTCCTGCCCCTAGATTCCATAACCTGAATTTAGTTATATTTAGTTATAAGTTATAAACATTACGCAACTCAAACTGAGGGATATTCTACACCACAACTGCCTAAAATCCTGAAAAGTGTCAAGGTCATGAAAGCAGAGGTACAACTGAGGAACCGTTCCAGACTGAATGAAACCAAATGTACATGACAACTAAATGCAATGTGAGAAGCTGCACCAGATGCTGAATAGGGAGAAAAGAATAGCTCTAAAGGACATTATTTGGACAATCGATGAAATGAATTTGAATATGGAGTGCAGATTAAATAACAGCATTGTATCAATGTTATATTTCCTAATTTTGAAAATTGTTCTGTGGCCATGTAAGAGAATGGCCTGGGTCATAGGACATACATATGAAAGAATTCAGGGCTATAGGACACCATGTTTCCAACTTATTCTAATAATATTAGAATTAAATGCATATATAAAAATATAGAAAGAAATAGTAATAAAGCAATTGTGGTAAAATTTAAACAATTAGGTGGATCTGAGTAAAGGGGCAGAAACTCTTTTTCCTATTCTTACAATTTTAAATTTGAAATGATATCAAAGTAAAAAGTTACCCCCCCCAAAAAAAAAGGATGCTTGAGAAATGTACATTATTTGTCCTTAAAAGGAAAGTACAGTATATAGAGTTTCAAATATTTGATAAACCCACTTTACTTGTTGGAAAATATGTAGTCTAGAAGATGTGCTCCAATGACTAGTTAAAGTATATGTAGCATTTTTCTATTTGCTTCTAAACAGCAGATGCTAACAATTTCGGTGAAAGCACTGTTGTTTGTGATATTTTTGTTCTCTTTCTATTTCAAAGATCAAGGAAGTAACTCTCTTTTAAAGCAGTTATGAGCCAAGGTGAATTCAAACCAGATGTTTTGAGGGTTTAATTTCACTCTAAAATATCTGATACGCACTGTAGAGAATGTCTAAGATCTAATGACCAACCAACATTTTCCATTTAAGATTGGATGTTCACGGCTCAAACTTCAAGCTAAATGTTTATTTTCTAACTGTTTTATAGTGAAGTTTGGTTAAAAGACTTGGCACAGTGCTCTTCAGTTTAATTTTCAGGCTGACAGAAACGCTGGCCTCAGTGTGCGTATGTGTGTAATTTAGTTGCTGTGCTACTGGAAGTCTATGGAAGATTAATGAATGGTGAGGCTCGGTGGCAGTTGTGAGGGGCTGCAGGATAGAGAAAACCAGCCACCATCTGCTCAAAATGTCTTTTGTAGTGCTTTTAAGGAAAACAGTTATCAGCAGGAGACAAAGACAAACAATGGCTTTAAATATTAATGTTTTTGTTGTCACAAATAAATATTGTAATTGTACTTCTATTATTTTAACAAATAAATACGCATATATTATGTTGCAACTGTATTATATATTCAAATCAATGCTCCAAAGCAGGAAAATTACCAGTAATTTAACATTCTTACCAATATTTCCTCTCGATTAGGATCTTCAAGGTATGAGGTATGTTAAACCCAAAGAAAAGCTCTGTAAATCATCTTTTTTCTCAGCATTAACCTTTATCCTTAGAATCACCTCCACCGTAGTCTCTTACAATTTATACAATATGCGTTAATTTCTTTCTTATAGATTCATTGTCCCAATCTTGCCTTCTAATCTTTTCAAAAGTGGCACTTTATAACTAGAATGCTACCCATTTTTATGCTCACTTAGAAAACTCTCGACTAGTACTTTTCAAACTTTAATTGAAATCAAATCACCCGGAGGTCTTTTAAAATACAGATTCTGATTCAATAAGTTTTGGCTTAAACCTAACATTCTGAATTTCTAGTAAATTCCCAGATGATGCTGATGCTGTTGGTCCATGATTACACTGTAATTAGTAACGATAGAAATTAATCTCTATGACATCTTTTGCTGTAAAGAATGGAGGAGGGGGTTCATTCAAAAAAGTTAAAAATACACATATGCACCTGAATGTTGGCTCGGTCTTTGCAATGGTTAACATTCATCCAGTCACCAAATAATAACACCACCAATAATAGTAAAAGAAACCCTGTAATGGCTGATTAGATGTCATTAGAACCAGTATTGGACCAGTACTGAGTGCTTTTATCAACACCATTGACTATATCAGGAAACCATAAAATATGTATATAAAAACATTATGCATTTTATCTTAATTAAAAAGCATAAATGTTAATTCTTTCACCTATCTTTGATCTAAAGCCAAGGTATTTGAGTATAAGTCTATTGATTAGATTTCCTTGTCATCTTTCATGCATAAAAAGGAACCCATAATTCATCACCTTAAAGTTCCAGTTTTCATTTCTTTCAAGTGGAGCAATAACTTAAGTACACCTGCAAAGAACTATGATTAGAAGATTTACAGTAACTTCCAATTTTTTACAATTAGCTTGTCTACATCTAATTCAAGTGCAATTATTTTAGGAAACTTAACTTTATTAGAACTCTCCAAAGCACCCAACATAATTTCCATAAAAACAAAAAAGTGCTCCTTCTCTTTCTCTTATTTGTTGTTATTGGTGTTACATAATGATTAATTAAATTATAGCTGCAGGGGCAAATACAGCCCAAATGTTGAACTCATTACTCAACATTGGTGGCAGAACTATGTGTGTAAACTATGTGAGTAATTGGCGAGCCTTTAGTGTCACTGTGCATTAAATATCCATCGGTTTGTTTCACAGAGAATAGAGAGAATGATAACCGATCAAGGAAGCAGAGAATGGTGAAGAAAGCTTCTAGTTTTAAAGGAAATCCAAAGCATAACTACAACACTAAAAAAAAATAAAATTAAAAGAATCCAGTTCAAAATCTCCAGAAGTATTTCTTATGATCTCTTCCTACACTTTCCAATTCTGTTGTACGTCTGGCTCATCTTTCAGATATATTTTCTTTTCCATTATCCTCTTACTACTCCTAGATTTTGTTTTGTTTTGTTTTGTTTTGAGGGATGTGTGTGTGAGTGTGCCTGTGTGTGTGTGTGTGAATGTGTGTGTGTGTGTGAATATATGTGTGTATCAACTTAGCCACTTTACATTATACCCCTGTTCTCCCTTTTCCTAAATGTTACCTCTAATTCTTCTTATGAAACATAAAATATCTAGAGAGAAATAATAAAAAAGTTAGGACAGCCTAAAATTGTTTTCATGATATTAAATCTTTTATATCTTATAAATACTTGCTAAAATTGCTATTTGCCTGACCCATCAGTGATCCAAGGTAGCAGTGCATTAATACTTTAAGACACTTGTGTCCCAATAAAATAACTACTGCTTGATACTAGAGAATGACATATATGATAAGAATCATACAAATGACACAAAATTAAAGATTCATTAAAAATAACACAAGTAAATACACATGAATTTATTACCTGGGACCAAAAAGCCAGGTAAGGCATTTTTTTCCTTAATATAATTACCTTAGGTCTACCAACTGATGATGGGATCATGAAATATGAACAAAATATAACTAGATTTTCCATTCTTTTCTCTTAAAAAAATACCATGATTTTTCATTATTTCTGAGTCCCATCAGAGGAAGTAAACGGGAAAGTAAAAGTAATAAAAATAATTTAAATATGCCGCAGACAAAATTTCAATAAAACTATGTTAGAAAAAATTACCAAAGAAAGAGTTTAAATATTTAGAAAGAAAATATTCTTTAAAATTAGCTTAATTGCTAGTTATGAAATAAATTTGGATGTAGTTTCTGTACTGATGTTTACCTAATATTTAATGACTTAGTGAAAAAGATTGGGTCAAAATTCTGAAAACTTCAACTTTCATATCAGTTCATATCTTTATTGATCATGTAGCATCAAGGAAATGATTTAATGTTTTTACAGTTTATTTTTACTCTATTTTTTCTCTAATATATCCTTTGAAATTATTATTTTCAGGTTAAAATCTGTTATAAAATACTTAAAAGCTAAAGTAGGCAAAGTATACAGTAAACAAATTTTATAGAGAATGATTTATATATTATAGTTAAGCAAATATGTAGATTCAAATCACAATATGTAAACCTAATTATTTTAATCACTTATCTTTTCCCAGTGAATCACAAAATATTTTATAATATTAGATGCATTGTGCAATTTCTCTTTGTTAATTATTAGAAGATATTAAGAGGAAGCATCTTCAGGTCCAGAAATTAGATATTTATAGTATTTATCAGCATGTAAGCCTCCTTCTGTGGTGTTTGATGTACACACACACACACACACACACACACACACACACAACATGCAAACACTCACAGATAGAGCCACCAATTCATGTACCTATGAATGGGTGATATATCACTTTATAAGAAATTGTGTATTGTTTACAGGGCACCTGTATTAACAAAACTGATTCAATGTTATATCCAGGTTAATTACTTTATTCTTCTGGGGTTTTTGACCTGATTTCTATTTCAGAAGGCAAAATACAGTGTAAATTTGGATTAATCAAACTGTTCTTGCCTGTAAATGAATTTTTAGCATAAATAGCTCCAGAAAACTATAAAATACAAAAACAAAAACTGACTACCCTAAGAGAATTTATCATTCTGTAGTATAGACACAACATTAAATAAAAGAAAAGAAACCAACCAAAACTTTCCAGATTTAAAATGTTTTCTGGGTGGAGTTTGTTTGTCAAACTTACTGTATAAATTGTAATTATCGAGATATAGAAATTTAATTTAAAGTTAAATGTAGGAGATAAGAATGAGTGACTATATTTATTCTTACCTTACCTTTAGAACAATAAAATTTATTGCATAACAGTTGAAGAAAACGAATCCAAAAAATTCTAAAAATATAACCCAACAGCTAGTGTTAACAGTTTAGCTAACTCATATTGCCTAAGTCCAACTATAAAACTATGAGCATAAAGCAAAACTGATCCCTACTATTCGCCTGTCGCTTTCAGAGATTGAGTTACCTTGTTCTATCCTTCAGGAGACTGTATTTGACTGAAGTCATTCAGTATCAGCAATTTTAAAAGTATCTCCTTCCTACAGCAAAGAAAAAGATGATCCCTACTCATAGTTGAAAACTGTGAATATGTTTTCTTATATGGAAAAATAAATTAATTAAATTATTAATTAAATTTTGAGACCTTGAGGTGTGAAGATTAACCAAATTACCCAGGTGGGCCAAATCTAATCACATGATTCCTTAAAAATGGAGAACCAGTTCTAGCTGTGGGCAGAGAGAGAAAGAGCAACACAAGAAGGATTTGACTTTGAGACCATTCAGTTTTGCTGGTTCTGAGAAATAGAGAGTCATGTGCAAGGAACAGAATTCTGCTAACAACCTGAATGAGGAAGGAACAGCCCTCCCAGAGCCTTCAGAAACGAATGCATCCATGCCAATACCTTGACTTAGCTGGGCTGATATTTGTGTTGATTGGAATTATGACCTACAGAAAATAATAAATTTGAGATATTTTAGACCACTAAGTTTGTGGTCATTTATTAGGGTAGCAAAAGAAAACTAATATAATCAAAAAAACATGTGCTCTGTTTAGTTGTCATCTGTCTTTAGTCTCATTCATTTTGCAACTTTTTCAATCTTCCATTTACTTTCATGACCTTAACACTGTTGAAGATTGCAGGCGTATTAGAATGTCCTTCGATATGGGTTTGTCTAAAGTGTCTATAGCATTAGATTTGGATCATGTGCATTTGGCAGAATACCACCAAAGTGTTACCATGGTTCTTTTTTTTTTTTTTTTGGCTTTGAATGTGCATGTAATTTGTCATGGTAATTCACACCAAACACTGTGAATAATGAGTTATCTGACAAGCTTCTCCAACTGGTAAGTTACTATTTTTCCTACGATAATTCTTAAGAGTTTTGTAGGGAATATTTTGAACTATGTAAGTATCACATTTGTCATCAAACTATTTATTACTAATTTATTTATTAAAAGATAGGCTTTTGGTTTCTTCTTTAATATGAAGGTTACGATCATTACTGTTATTACTTATTAGACACCTCTATATCTGTAACTGGTGTTCTTGCTACTGTTTTTGGATTCTCACTTGGGTGGTCTGGCTATGAGGACATACTCTTCACATTACTTAAGTTGCAACACTCCAGACCAGACTGCCCAGATTGTGCCTTATCACGGGCACCCCTTTCACCATTCTTGGGTTCTAATGTTCCTCATCGGCCTGCCCTTTCATATGAATACCAACCTAACTCTCTTGAGCAGTGATTTCTGATTTTCACAATTTTTTGTATATAATTGCTTTTAAATTTCAAAATATTAAGGGGGTACAAATATTTTCATTACATGGACAGACTGTATAATGCTAAAGTCAGGGCTTTTGGTGTGCCCATCTCCTGGACAGTGTTCATTGTACCCCGTAGGTAAGTTTTTATCCCTTACCTCTTTCCATCCATCCCCTTCCTAGTTTCCAATGTCCTTTACATCTTTTTGTGTCCCTGTGTACCCATAGTTTAGCTCCTACTTATTATTGATAATATGTGGTATTTATTTTTCCATTTTCGAGATGCTTTATTTAAGATAATGGTCTCCAGTTCCATCCAAGTTGCTACAAAAGGCATTACTTCATTTCATTTTAAGAATGTTTGAGTAGGCCGGGCGCGGTAGCTCATGCCTGTAATCCTAGCACTCTGGGAGGCCGAGGTGGGCGGATCGTTCTGAGCTCAGGAGTTCGAGACCAGCCTGAGCAAGAGCGAGACCCCGTCTCTACCAAAAATAGAAAGAAATTAATTGGACAGCTAAAAATA
>CAUYSK010109121.1:0-10894 GCA_963575035.1 Avahi laniger | reverse complement strand
CTCCTGGGGAGCTGATGCATTTTTATATTATCAGTAGTATTTAGCACCCTTATTAGCATACTTTCTATATTCAATACTTGCTTATTACAGTGAGGTCATAACTATATCTCTCCTCTTCTTTCCTATCTTTTTTTCCTTTCTTACCTCCCTCTCTTCATTTCTCCCTTTATCCCTTCCTTGTTTCCTTTCTTCTTTCCACAACATGTAAGGAGCTACTATGTCAAAGATTATGCCAGGCATCTTAGTGTCCAAATTTAAGACACGTATTTACTACCATCAAGATGCGTACTGCCTAGTGGGAATAGATGTCTGTAGTAGGTTGCTGTGTTACAGATCGCATGTTTGTCATCTTTACATGTTTTCCTTCCCCTATTTCATATAGTTTACTAATTTCTTATTGCTTCGTTGCTTTGGGGATTTTTTTTCACGGCAGAAAACAGAAGGAGCAGATGTCAGTGGTTCATTTTGCCTTTTCTAATACCTAAACTCATTGAAAGGATGTTGCATGTGTCCCAGAGATAAAGTTTGTCAGAGTGTGTTCCTCTGAGGAAACAAGAAAAAAGAGGAAGAGGGTCTCCTATAGCAGAGGGGGAGGGGTGTGCTTGGGGAGAGGGTTCCCAGGAGGAGAGGCAACCTGGCCCCTTCCTTGGCAGCGCCCCTGGGAGGTGATGGGTCCCAGAGCAAATGGTGCTGTGCTGCCCCCGCATGAGGTTTCCAGCTCGACCCCAGAATGGGAATAGAAGAGTCTCATCTAAAGCCATCATTTGAACAGGAACATGAATCAGAGAGAAGTAACCACTGTCCAAAGAGCCCATTTTATGTCTTCTGAGGGATGTTAGATACTGGGACCCCAACACAGTAACAGGCATGAAGGATTCTCCATAGGAAGCAGGGTACAACTAGATACCAGCAAGGTGAGAGAGAGCTTGCAATGAAGTTTAGGTAAATTTAGAGAGAAAAAATGCTATTCTTTATAAGAATAAGTTTGTGAAACCATTGCATACGCAAACATGTAACTGGAATATAGTGAACTAATTTCTAATGGCACTCATTATAACATACTCTGGGATCACAGAAGGGTGATTAAGTCCAATTTAGGGAAATGTTTGCTTCTTGTGACCGTTAGCATAAATTTGTGGATGTGTCTCTGACTTTAGGGGTAAAACTAAAATTGTAGCCTAGAAAAAATAAACTAGAGACCCTTATGCTCTGGGATGACGTTCATGATGCCTCATCATTATGAAGTCATGTGACTGTCGGCTGCTCCTTGGAGGGTAGCTTGCTGGTTAACCAGATGCAGTGTGCAGTCTCTCACTGTTCTCACAAATATTTTGTTATTCAGCTAATTCACCCATCCTCTTGAAATCTCATTTGGTTTCCTATTTTGAAAAATGAAGAAATTTTAAAGAAATTTGGGGCATATTGAACTTGTATATAGAAAAGTACTTATAATTTCTAATGCATCTTATTAAAGTTATGTGCCATAAGTGGTTTTATTAGTATCAACGATTTAAAGTTTATCAGTATTTCCCCCAACAATGTATCTCAGTTATATTCTAAAATCTCATAGACAGAAGAAACTATTTATTTTAATGCACCAGAAAGTATTTTTTCCTTAGTGATCTTTTTCACATGATCATATGTTTTTCAATAAGTATATGGGACCAGGACCTGTTAATGCTGTGTGTATAGAAGTAAATAATAGACAAGGGTCTTGCCCTCAAAGAGATTACAGTCTAGGAGAGGAGGCCAATATTGCACAAATTTGTGAAGTTGTGGCAAATGCCACCAAGGTTAAGAACAGAGTGTTGAAGGGGATCAAAGTATGCTGCTCAAAAATATGCCACCTCGCATCAAGATAATTTTTGAGCTGAAGACAATTGCTAATCAACAGATGAAAGAGTTCCATGCCCTCCACTTATCTGCCTAAAAGCAGATCCTCCTCCGTCCCCACCCTCAGTGAGGGAAGAGTGATTCTTATCATTAAAGACAGGGAGTCAATACCAAGATGAGTTTGCATAAATAGACCTTACTAAAATAACCCTTACCTTCCATTAGTTCCTTTGTATATATCCTAGACACTTCCTACAATTTATAGTCCCTTGAAGCCCAAACCTTCTTTCTTTTGTTAAAAGGATATATAGGCCTCCAAGTCTAACTACTTCCTTGAATTTCTAAGAGCTCCCATGCATGGAAATATTAATACAAATTGTGTGCCTTTTCTTCTGTTAATCTGTCATTTGTTAGTTTAATTTGCAGGCCCCAGGGACTAAAGAGGGTAGAGAAAGAGTTTTTCGCTTTTGACAGTGTTTTACGAGGTCATGAAACACAAGGAAAGACTCTCACAGAGCAGAAAAGACTAAAGAGACATGAAGACTAAATGTCACTGATGTCCACCTGATGACTAAATGTCATCGATGTCCTGGATCGGATCCTGGAATAGGAAAGGCATGTTAAAGTTCAAACCGGTAAAATCCAAATAAAGTCTGGAGTTTAGTCAATAGTAATGCATCAATGTCAGTTTCTTAGTTTTGAGAAATGTACCACAATTATGTAAGATATTATCAGGGGGAACTGGGTCAAGAATATACAGAAACCATGTAATATCTTTGTAAATTTTTTGTAAATCTGAAATTATTCCAAAATGAAAAAAGTTTTTAAAAACAAACAAAATGCAAATGTAATTTTACTTCTAAAAATCAGGTTCTTTATGAATGAATGATTTTATAAGATTGTATTAACAATATCTAGTGCATACTGACTGTTTACCTGTGCCTAGTCTTTGCATAATCCAGCTTCATGCTTGCAGTGTACCTATGCTGTAAATATGATGATTATCCCTGTTTTACAGATGAGAAAACACCTGAGAGAGATTATGTAATTTTCTCAGTGTCCCACAGCTAATAAATGATATTAATATGAAGCTCTCACTGGCCTTAGAATCATCAGAGAGAGACCAAGTTATTTTCAGCAAAATTGTAGTATTGGATGTTGGTGCTCTAGAGTATTTAATTCATTGACAATCTGAGAATGGACAAACGTTTTGCTGGGTAGGATACTCAACTATCCAGAACAATTCATCTTATAAATTATTGCACTTGTGTATGTATGTGTGTGTTATAAAAATAAAAGTGTATTGTGCTGTGGTTTTCGTCAGTTCTCCACCATCGGACTTAAGCTCTAACAGCAGGAACAGTAGCTGCTGTGTATTCTCTCTAGTGAGCCACTCTCCCCTGGTCCCGGGTCCTGGGGCTGTTCTCTGCACAGAGGGTAGCTCATTGTCAGCTAGAGCCTGACCATATGAATGCGCTGCACCAGGAAGGGGGGTCCAAATTAACCCTTTCTGATGTTGAAAATTTACATTTGGAAAAAGACTGTTCCCAAGTACCCTGGACACAACCATCAAAAGAGGGAAAACCCAGTGAAATGCCTGGTTTGATTGTCGTGGTGGTTTATTTTGTTTTGTTTTGTTTCATGAGTCTAAATAGTCAACTTAAGCATTTTCATCCTGAACTGATCCAATTAATTAATTATGTTATCTTTATATAAGAACCACTGGAAAGGAAACAAAACAAAATCAGAAGCACAGGAAAGAGAGAGAGAAAAAAATAATCAAGTGTGAGTAATGGGAAGGTAAAACAGGTAAAATCATATTTGCACCTCATGTGTTCTAGCCCCAGATTCGCTCCAGCTCACATCTTTTGTAAAAAGCTTCCACAGCCCCTAAATATGGCCAATGAGTGTTTTGCCTGATTCTATATAAATATAACAAGACTCTTCAAATATAACCCTGCTGCTTGCCTCACTGGGCTGTAGTAGCTGTTTACATAGCCTGTAGATAAATAGAAAACTCAGTCTGCTTATTTTCAGTCACCATACAGGTAAAAAAGAAAGTTAACGAAGGACGCTGCAAAGGAGTACGGTGTGTTTAATAAAACACTTTCCCCGGGAATTGAAAGAAGCCTCTGCATGTGGGATGCAGCAGCTCATCACTAATTCAGAATCTCCCTGCAGCATCAGACTTTTGTCTTTCTTCTTCCTACTAGCCGCACTTTCAAGCGCGATGGCTTGCTGTGTAGGCTTCCCTGCTCTGGAAGAGAGCTCAGAGGGACGGGAGCGAGAGAGTTCATTAGGGGTATTTCACAGTCACTCAGATCCCAGGGTCTCTGTCTCATCTTCGCAGATCACACTGCTCATGGAGAGTCTTTCTTTATTTTGTTACTTGTCCTCGTAGTGCCAGAAGTCTACAAAGACAGGGCCCCTGCCTGTTCCCATTCACATCAGCGGAACGCGAGCACAATTCAAAGCCTGTCGTGGACTGGGGTACATTTGCTGATTGCAAATCAGCTTATTGTATTTTAAAAATTCAACATTCCCTTGAAAATGCAGCATTTGAAGATGAAAATCTTGTTTTAAGAGAAGCATATTACAAAAACCAAGAGTAAAATAAAGAGATGAGAGAGAAAGCAGGAAGGGAGAAAAAGAACAAAGAAAACAGAGACAAACGTACAAAGAGAATGCTCAGGTCTGATTCTGTTTTCAAATCCAAAGAGCTGACTTATGAAAATCAAGTTTTGTTTAAGGTTTTAATTTACTTCTATGCATTCATTGTTTTTTCAGGAACCTCTCCTCAAAGCCAATCAGCATTGCTAATGTATTGGTCAAGTTCCAGCCTTGAGAAGTCAAACTGAGCCAACATTATTAGCGCTCTGCAAAATCAAAAGAATCAGGACTCGTTCTCCATCAAATAGTTCTTTTTTTCCCTCAGCTTTCTGGATGTGGATCCTTGATTATAGCATATTCTCCTAATTATAAGGTCTACTTTAAACATGTTGCTTTATTCCTAGAAAGCCAATGGCCATTAATGATTTTATCACTGAAATTCATGGTTACAGGTGGGCATCTGCAGTTTTAACATGAGCTGTCTGTTCAAAGAGAACATGGTTAATATTATTTAATAGCACCTATATGCTTTTATGGAAGTAGAGAGGAATACATCTCATTTACCACTGATGAAACTTCTGAAGCTCCCAAGAACATTTGGATGAAAAATGGGCTGAATTCTCCTACTTGGAAACCTATGTATTCTCCTCTCTGCCTGGATGCAGTATTTATTCCACTGAATCTATATTCAATCTAATTTTCACTCTGTCCAAGCTGATCTTTAGGACAGGGAGGCCAGCCTAGTAATGCAGAGCTGGCTACATATGCTTTTCTTTATAGAAAGGATGACTTTCCTAGAATGTGAGCAACCCTCTTAGGCTTCTGCTTTTTTGTCTGAGTGGTTGGCAACTGTACATTCATGTATTTAGTTAGTGTAAGAATGCATATGCAGAGACTACCTTGTCCCCAGAAGCAGAAACATGTTTGTCTTTTCTCAATAGTTTAGAATCCAAACAGCCTTTATTCAAAGGCAGCAACACTGTATTTAATCAAGGTGTAGGGACTTTCCTTTTCCCCAGACCACTGGAAAGATAGGGGAGTTTTTACATTGTACCAAATTTCCCTGGATGGCATAAAATTAACAAATATCCAGTGAGTGCCTACAAGGGTGGCATTGCACAACTTCAGGGGCACCATTAACAAAATTGAATGATGCCCTTGGAGCTTGCAATGTGGCGGTACCAATGCCTACTATGTGCAAGGAATTGGGATAGCGCTATGGAAATAAGTAAGGCACAGTCCTTGGCCTTAAGTTCTTTAGGCTCTAAATGGGAAGACATGCCAAAATTATGATAAAATAAAACAATCATTCAAGAGCTAAGTTATGATATATGAGAATATATGTCACAAGACACTGTTGTCAAACATTTGCATAATCACTGAGTGTTATAAGATCAGATAAATAGCATGAACTCAAATTAAATATTGTATCTTGAAGACACTGTGAGAAGTCTTCATTTCTGAGGCAATGTAACTCTTTTCTACATGAGCAAAACATGTTCTGGTTGCTTAGGCACAGTCACACTGAAGTTTTAATGTGCTGATCCATTTTCATTTCAGCTTTGAGGCTTATTTTGTAATATTTTTTTTCTTTTTACTCACTTGTACTTTGAAAGCCTGATCTTAGACTCTTGAGTTTTAATGTTCTGCATTTCCATTTCTGTTAGTTTTCTCTGCAGCTGAATGTACTTACAGTCTTGTTGACCCAGTATTAATAAAAAGGATGTTTGCACAGCAGGAAACGTATTCTTATTTATCTCAGACCAGAAATGTGAAGAATGGAATGGTCTGATGGCCATTATCTTAACCCTATGTGACCGCAAACATTTTGAAGTAGCGGAAGAAACAACTGGACCACAAAATCCTCATTAAAGTTTCCTGCTCTCGGTATTAGAGTGCAGATTAAGTCCCCTGACACATTTCTTATAAGGACTTTTTTTTTTTGCAATAAATAAGTATAAGATTATTTTGTAGTTGACAAAATAGAGTCGCCTCACTTGAAAGACTACAAAACTCAAGAGTTCAGAGCCCTCAGTGGGAGTTACTTGGCATATCATTCCCTGAAATTCCTCCTACTACCAGCCACCCCATTAAAGAGAAACATGAAAGGTCATGACAGTGCTCATCTGCTGTGATGTCCCCGCTATCCCGTGGAAGAAAGTCAAAGCCATGGAAAGCTGTTTCTATTATTTCTACTGTGACAGGATTTTCATACTCAATTTACTGCATACAAAATTTAAATATAAATGAAAGAAAAAGGATGGATGTATTGGTCTACCTCTCAAAGTGAATGTAAATAATTCTGAGACTTGACTCTCATAAGAAACTCTTCAACAATAATGTAAGAAGCAATGAGACACAAACACACACACACACACACACACACACACGACTAGTGAATATTTCTAAGCAAACTATAATCAGTGAAGCATAATGACAAAGAATCTTTGAGTAGATCCTCTCTGATAGCTATGCTTTTCAGTATTTTTGAATATGCATGTGGGTTTAGCAAATAAATGGCAAGGACCGGATTCCCTATATCCCATTCCCCCTAAATTAATGGGTCGAGCACAAATTAAGCTAGCAACTCCTATTTCTTGGGTGTCTACTATGTATCTAACACAAAAGGAAAAAAGGAAAGAAAGATGGTCCCTGTTTGCCGTCTGATAGCCTTGGCAAACAATTAAGAAATTAGTAAAAAGCCTGCATTGAGCACTGATAACAAAACGCAGAGTAAAGGAAAAGTGAAGCAGTGAACGAAGGGGGAGGCTATTTGGCAAATGCAGACAGGGAGTGGGAAAGAAGTCAGGAAGTGGCAACCTTAGAGGAAATGTCTCCTGAACAGTGCTTTGAAGGATGGTGTGATGAAGGATGGTACCAGACAGGTACGAGAGAGGACTTGCGTCTGAGTGCCAGAACAGTTGTTTCTCTGGGCCACTTGCTGCCAGGAACAGTGTGGAAACACCAAATTCTCCTGGCTGTGGGAGGCGTGACCGTCATGGGGCAGTGGGGAAGTGGCTTCTCCCAATTCCACAGATCCCACATGGAATCTTGACTCTCCTTCCCCACCTCTCAGGGCACCCTGCGCTCCTTTCTTCTGACCCTGGGCTGGTAGATGCCACTGTTTTAGGAGGGCTGCACGCTCCTCCCATCCCCCTTGACCTCAGTGCCATTGTCACTATTCCACAGCAGCCTGCTCTGAAGAAACATCTAGGGAGAGCCGTTGTGATCCAGGTGTAAACTACTGAAGTGCTAAATCAAGTCTAGGGCTTGAAGTGGATCTGAGAGAAGTGACTTGTACAATGAAAGAAAACAGAGTAACAAAAGTGAAGATGAAAATTGGGATGTTGCTAAATAACATGGTTAGGGAAAGCCTATTTGGTGTGTGTGGGATGAGTGTAGTTGTGGTAGTAAAAATAAAGGTGAGAAAGATGCTAAATTTTATTTAAATTAACTAAGGCAATAGAAGTAGAAATATCCTGTAGGTAGCTATGATGCCAAATGGGTGTTTTTCCTCTGTTCCCAGCACCTAGCAGAGTGTCTAGTATACAGTAGGTGCTCAGACTTGTTGGGAGAATTGCACTGGGACTGATGATAGTGCATTTTAGTAGTTGGCATACAGGTCATGACTCAAAAAACACAAGTAATTCCAAATAACCATGAACAATCTCAAGTATCTTTGCTGTCTGTCCTTTGTAGAGGGTACAGTTTTGGAGGTGGTAAAATAACTTCATATAGAAATTATAACCTTTTCTGTTAATACTAAGGTATTGTCTAGAGTTTTCTTTTTCTTCAAATGAAATCTTGCACCTAAGTTCGCTATATATTAAAACAGTAATAGCAACAATTATGGAAGAGCTAAGCAGGGAGATACTGATTCAAGTGGGTGTGGGGTTTCTAGAATTCTGGCTCCCTCTTCAGTCCCCGATGGTGGTCCCTGTCTTTCTTCTGTGTGGATTTATGGGAAACCACCAGCACAGGCTTAATGTCCAACCTGTTGTGTTTGCCCTTGTTGCTCTGGGTAGTTGAGGCTTGTGGTTGGAAGAGATACTTTATAGGTTGACTGTTTAAGCACTTACTAATCTGCGATAGCCACTGCAGTAGCCACAGACTCAAACAGCCACGTGCCAGCATTCCTGGGATATGAGGTGCTTAGGAATATTTGGTGAAAGAATGAGGGAAAGTTATAAAATGGTGGAGTTCTTTACGCACACAGATATTGGGGAGAAACAAAATTAAAACATGCAGCCTGGTTATCCGAAGCCCAAGACAAATGCCTCACTCCGATGGATCAAAGTTTATCTTTTTATATCCCTTTTATGTACCGGAGGTTTGAATGAGTCACAGAGAAGCAGCGGCAGCAGATGTTGGTTCTGTGAAATTTCTGGAATCTGCTTGGTCACTGTTCATCTCAGCAGCCTGGCACTTGGACAACGTCTCAGAACAGCAAGCTTGGCCTTGAAACGTCTGTGTTCGTCTGCTGTGCACCCAGGCTTGAGGTCCCCGGGCCAGCTGAGAGCTGTTTCTCACACTTTCTCATGTTTCTCACTCTCCCTCCTGGGAGAGGGGACATTTGTTAACAATTAGGAAGACAGAATTTTAAACTGCATCTGTCACCCACGGTGACACGTGGGCTCTGAGCCCGGGCGCCCCGAAGTGTCCAGACTCCAGAGGAATATGAGCTTCCTCTTTTCTGCCCTCTGTGAAAAAGGCGACAGGCCCACAGATGAGACAAAGAAAACAAACAAAATCGGCCAATCTTCTTTCCCAAAGGTGAGAGGGGAAGGCTGAGGTTACTTCAGCCAGAGGGAAGGAAGTTCCGTGTCCTGTGATGTCTCTTAATAAACTGTCCCACGCTACTACTTAAATAGATGCCCTGCAGAGAACACAATGGAGACATGAAAAATTTCTGATTTGATTAAAAATAAAATTTTTAATAAATTTTATTTTATTTTTGCTTTATTTGAGCTCATTAAAATTGTTATTTTTGTTAAAATGTTTATTATAAATGCATTTTTATTTTTTTCATTTTATTAAAAATAACCATCAAAGCAACCATGAAAAAAAATAGAAACTCAATTGTTGGGCTGATATCCAGATGAGACAAGTGCTTAGCTGGGGCACCAAATCCACTGTCCTGGGTCCTGTGAGCCCTCCAGCCTGCCAGAACTGCTCTGCACTGACCTGGACCCCTGCTAATCTGAAGGACAAGGTGGGGGGCAGTGTCTAGTGACCCCACAGGGACCCCTGAATGTAGATGAACTATATCCCGAGAAGGTCAGATGCTGTGGAAGGGAGGGGTCCCCCAGGAATGGCACCACACACAGGCTTAACTGCACTCTCTACACGCATCGCTTGTTCCCCTGTTGCTCAGGGGACAATTCTGCCTGACCTTGTGCAAATTACAGCTGCCTCCAAATGCGGCCACAGAAACACAGAGGGGATAACCCTTAGGAGCACAGGAACTCCTCTAATGACCTCCAATTACAGACACCAAACAAACTGAAACCAATTCCTCTCTCTCCCTTCTTGCGATTTCTGGGGTTTTAAAAGGCTCACAAAGCACTTCCTTCCACAATGTCACCAACACACTAGTAAATGGGTATCATTTATACAGATAAACAATGTTTATAAGTGTGTCAACCAAATTTTAAAATCGGATACTAACAATGCTCTAGCTGCTCTACTGTCATTTTGTCATCAAAGCTACAAAACACAGTCATCGTCCTCGGATGCCCTAGACAGGGGGTGCTGACTCTCGCTGATTCGTGATTCAGGAAGAGAGGGAGCCTGGGATCTTGGTTTATGGCCTTGAGCTGCTGGAAATAAATTATCTGTGAATGTGTCTGGCCTGCGCTTCCTACCCAGTGTTTTTTGTCAATATAAAAAAAATCAGGGGATGTCCCATAAAAATTATTTTATGGTTTCTCTTGAAAATATTGAGTATTTGGCCACACCAGGCCTGCATTCCTGCCTGGTGACAATGAACTGGAATCTATGACTCTCTGCACAAGCATGTATTCTTCAGACCACCATGGCCTCCACCGTGCCCCAGTACAAAATCGATGCTAAGGCCTGTGTATGGAGCTATTTAGCACCTTAAGCCGCTCTGCCTTCGTTCATGTTCATTTACATTACCTGCCTGGTCTCTATGTAAATTTGAACTTGTGTGCTCTGCTCCAAGTCACGCAGTCCTACTTTATATATCACTTCCCCCGCTGCCCATGATAGCTGACCCAGATTTTCTTAAAGCATCCATGAGCAGTCTCTGAGAAGAAGTGGTCCAGAAGCCATTCCTTCATCACAAAGAATCTTGATTCAGGGATCTAGTAGAGTTGACAGCAGCTTCAAATTAGTGTCTGTGTACCCAAAGACATTGACTGAATGTACGCAAATTAAGAGTCTTGAAAACAAATAAAGGTTCTTTTTCATAGAGCGACTTTTGTTCTTT